>JAHLJT010004567.1:95081452-95388122 GCA_031308135.1 Acheta domesticus | reverse complement strand
GTCTACTTGAAGTGAAATTTGTGCTGTGAATCCCATGAATTACTATCTTTTGCAATTTATTTTTGCTATTAAAACATTTGCAGATTTTACTTTACTAATAAAAAGAATATCAAAAAAATTAAAATCTGAACAGTTTTAAGCAAAGAACAGCGAAAAAAGCTAAAATATAGGAACTAAATAGATGATTGGTATTACCCCAAAATGCAGGGTAATTCTGATTATACTTAATTAGCAAAATGGCGGCAAATCTGCTTTACAAGAGTTTTATAATTTAGGATAGATTCTAAATGGAAAGTGAAACATTTTATATAAGAAATCTGAGAGTATTTGTGCACATTGTTATAAGCTTTTACATGAAAATTTAAAATATTGATTGGTTTTAGCCCAGTTTATGGTATTGTAGAATTACAATTAATAATTTCTAATTGGCATATGACTGAACAAAACATTTTAAGCTTCTCTTTATTACTAATTAAATGTGCAGCTTTTGCATTCTTCAGTGTCAATAATCATTGCAATCATTGTATATTTTCACAATACATTTAAGTACCTGATACATTGTGTTCACAACAGTTTTGTGACACAGCACTTGCTTTTTCTGCAGTAGCCCCTGTACCATTGTTCCATGAAGCAATGGGAAACCAAATTTTCATCTGAACAAATTGTTGTTGTCATCTCCTTTGAGAAGATTATATATTATATTGTTTATAAAATTAGTTCTAATTCACAAAATTGCTTGAAGAGCCTGGCAGGCAAAAAAAATTTTAAAATTGCACAATATGTTAGGTTTTAATCAGGTATCAGCAATAAATTATTCTAGTCCTGTTCAATAAAAATTAAGACTAATAAAAATCTTTCCAGAAAAAAAATCATTTGCATGTCTGATTTTTGCAGATTGCAATGATGAAAAACATTCTAATTTGAAGTAATGTTAGCTTTCATGACTGATATCAATATGATTGTTATTTTCCAATGTTGAAATACATTTTCTATAGAGCAAGGCCCATCGTCCAGAAAACCATTGCATTCTAAATTGACATTTCAAAATAAGACACAAATGTACCTGTGAAATTTCTGAATAAATATTAAATGGGCGTAACAATTATGTTTTTGTAGCACAATTAATGAGGCAGCACACAGGAAAATATTATAAATCATTCATAAATTTTATAAAAATTTTCTGCCAAGCTCTCATGGGCTACTAATTTGTCAAAGTAAATGTATTTTGCTTTTGTAAACATCTTTTATTTTTTTTTATGTACTAGCTTTAATTACTTTTTAAAGTTTTACTGTAAATAATTCAAAGGATGAAATGTGAGTTTTTAAATTAAATAAAGTTTGAGTGAAATGCAGTGAACTGACTTTATTATGAGAGATATTGCTTGTAACCAGAGTTTTCAACTTCTTTCACATCAATCTCATAATCTACATTGTACAAAGGTAAATTATATTCTGTTCACTTTATAATGTGGGTTGTGACAAAATTGGAAAACTAATTTCTCTGTCTTTTCCATAAATTTCAACATCATTTTCCTTGGATGGACCTTTCTTTAACATTTGAAATATTCTTAGTTCGTCTATTAGTAATCCTATGTTAATTCTTTCTTTAATTTTTCAGCTCTTAATTTTGATTAATTTTCCTTGAATGAAAAACCTTTTATCAAGTAAGGAGTATTCGTAACATTTTTTCGGTAGCTGTAAGAGCTACTCATGAATCCCATTGGGATGAATTTATTCACATGGATTATTTAAATACCCCAGCATTACATTCATACTGTTTTATACAATAAACTTGATCAAAAATATTGTGCACAATTCAGTGGTAGGAATCCTGACAGCACTGCCAACTATCACTAATGTTGATTGATTTACTTCAGCATTGTGAGGTATATAAGACGTGGGCTCTGGTGGCCTTTAACAAAAGTTCTGCTATTAACAGTATAATTCTGATGGCAGCATTAATTACACTGGCCAACAAAAAGAGGGTTTCAAAAAACTTTTTAAATCTTGATAGCTGATTTTTATAGTTTTTTGGTGCTGAATCCGCATTCTGAATGAAAGTTTTCTTTCCATTATGCTCAGTTTAGGCAGAATTTGATCTATAAAGATATGGGAAAATATGCTATTAATGCAATTAAAGTGAAAAATAAACGTCTTCTAAAATACCAACAGAGCTTTATAAGCAACTGATAATGATGTGTAGGTGTCACCATTGTTTAATAGAACTGCTTTTAAAATAGTTTTAGAGGAATCAATAAACAGCCTCCATTTTTTAAAATTTTTTTATTGAATTCCAACTCATTCACCAGATTGGCAGTATTCAAGTTAAAAACTAAATTGTAATATAGTTTGAAAAAAGGAGCAAATTTCTGATCTCTGAGCTTGTCAGCTGGTTCATCTTATCACAGGGAGATTCATCACTTGACATATTATCCCGATTAAGAGTTGCAATAGCCACTGTGATTCAGGCATAGACAGATTCGAACTACGGCCTATTGTATGAATTGCAAGTGGACAGTTCGCGTACTGAATTCCTTTTCTGGTTTTTTGATTTGTAAACAGTAACATAAATGCAACAAATGTAGCAATTATCCAATGATTCCTTGCTCCCTCCATCCATTGGAGTGGCAAATCTAATGGATGATTTCTCCTTTTTTGACCATTTTCAAGGGTCTTCTACATAAATAAACATATTTAATGAGGTGCCCAAGATTTGTCCTCATCACTAAGTGCAATTCCCAAATATCAAAAACAGACATTTCTAACAAAGTCTGTAATGTTCTGCATTTGCCTAGCTATACAGAGAAAATCTTAAAATGTGAACAAATGGTGAGTGATACAGCATATTTAATGTTATTTTTGGAATCAGTACACTTAAAATGATAAGAATAAGGTGGACACACACAAAAAGTTTTTTTGGTCATTGGCCTGTGTTACTACCCTTTGTATTTCATACAAAATTCGACACGGTAAATAGATTGAGTGCAATGTTGCCACGTGCATGCATTGTCATAATTAGGGGCCAGATTTTATGACCTAAAAATGTTAGTAATATGCAAGCATTTGTGACCCCAAAAATATGAAAATATGACAGTAAATACGACTTCGAAAATGCAACCAAAAAATTTTAAAATCTTCAAATCTTTCCGCTGTTTAAACAACTGTTATATTGGAAATATACTTTAAAAAATCTAGCCCATTCACATCTTCTCCTTTGGCGCCCCATGAAGACAATTCTACTTAATAAAGTTATTAAATAAATTTTACAGAAGCGGTTGACCTTCGCACAAAATCTGACAAAACTAAACTAACACTTTCTTCGCATCTGGTGCTTTCTACACTTTCTTTTTCTCTGTCTATATAGCTTATCTTCCTAATTCACAAACATGTATATTTATAGGAAAGAGAGACAATTATATACAACAAAAAATTGTATGAAATTAAGTAACAATTAGGAGATGTGAAAAAAACTCTTCAAGACCACTACAAACAAGAATGCGAAAATGGAATCAAAAAGATAAAAATATGACAAAAATATGAAAATTCATGGGAAAATATGACCGTAATGTGAAATTTAATGGAAAAAGCTAGCTTAATCTGAAGAGAATATGAAACTAGTTTGAGAAAGTCAGTGTCATTCTCTAGAACCACTAGTTTTCTTCTCTGCCTCCGACTGTCTCTTCCCCCCTCCCTCTTCCTCTCCCAAAAAGAGAGGCCAGTCCATCAGTGAACAATACTAGTGCTTGAACTGTCCATAAAATTTTCCACACAGTGAATACTACATGATCAATCTAACCCAATTCAGAGCCCTGTGAATTTGAAATGAATCTTTTAATTTTTAAGTGTACTTTTATACTAAAATTACAAATCCTAACACTACCATGTATTTCGAATAGTTATTTTCACAAAGAAGATCCTCTTGAGAAGAAGGTTTCTGTTGCTCTAAACACAGAAGACCCGAATGTTGATACAGACAAAAAGAAATCTACTTAAACTGCACTGTTTCAGAAAAAAGTGAAGTAGAAGGCATTACTCTACTGTATAACAAACTCTCCAATTAATTAAAAAACCTAAATTTTTATACACACATTTAACAATAAACTGAAACATTTTCTGTTTAACAAAAAGATTATATACATGTGCATCTACATGAATGAAACTTCTAACTCCTTGCTATAATTTGTTCCTCCCTAAAATGATCAATAGTCAGAAAGGATGGATTCAGCCCAACTTTCATTAAAAGAAAAACAAACAACTTATTATTATTATTATTTTTTTTAGTCAGCTTTCACTCCCACTTATACAATTAACATGCATTGTATCATAAAATATTATTTTCTATTGCAAATAAAATTGTAATTTCTGAATTGTATTAAATATCAAATTTATATGAAATAATATGAATTGTACTCGGGGAAGCAGGAATTCATTGTTGGTCCCTTAGGCATCCATAGATGGCAGCTGGGAAGGGAGTGGAGGAAAAACAAACAGGTAACCCAATTTGTAAGAAAGGTGAAGCAGTACTCACTAGTATGAGAAAGTTTGTGCCATTATGTAATACCAATATTTTTCAACTGAATCTTGTCTAAAATTACCTTTAATTTATCATAGATCTCTCTATATTAAAAGAATGGTTTGCTTAACTCCTTATATTCAATGAGATTAATTTAAGTACACTTCTCAATGTTCATTCAGCTTGAAAATTTGCACAATTATGCATTTCTAAGGTACATTTTTGTTCAGAAATACTTAAATTCCCACAGACAAGTTCATAAATTTCTCAATCTTTATTGTACTGATATTGAAGAACTGTCATAATAGATATTAGGCAACAAAATCAAATTTACTCTTTTTTGGCAGTAATGGTAAGGCGATGAAAATTAATGTCAGGAAGGAATATCTAATTTTAAAATGGGCACATATGATGAATGTGAATCATATCAGAAAATATTTAAATTAAAGTGAAATATCATGACATACATGTGAATTTACCATCATCCATTTACTTTTACCAACAATGCCGATTTTCTCTGATCTTAAATCTTCATGACCAAGACTAAGCTAATATTAAACAAATAAATCTAATTAGATCTTGCAAAGCTTAACACATTTGAATAACTGATAAAAATTGGAAAGGAAATTGGAAAACAACTTTTAACCCACTGAGGACGAAATTTTTTTAATGGACAATTTGTTAAATTTAGTTTACAAATAACATTTAAAAAAATAAGAATCAATAAAATTTGGTTTAAAATCAATTTTTAAAATTTTATTGAGAAAAAAAAGTGTGACCATACGGTCCTGCTCTTATTGTTATGTGCTGGTTAATCGATTTTTCAGTATCAAGGACCCACAAAACAGGCTTATTCTGGCTACACCACTTGTTAGGGGATTTTTTTTTCTTCTAAATTTAGCATCTGGATTTATCCACTTTTTTGTTATCAATAAGAGTTTTTCTGCCGAAATTTGCTGTTTTTGGCGCAGCATTACATAACTTTTTCTCCACTGTGTAAGCAGTAGTGAGAAAGTGAAAAGTAATCTTTATGTTAGTATCATACGGTTTGATTTTCTGAGAGATAACATAAGTTGTTTGGTTGTTTTGTAGATCTTTTCCATGCTGCACATCTTAATCATGTTGTTCAAGTACCACACATTTAGGTTTATTATGAAAATAAAAAAAAAATGTCTTGGTATGGTGATAAATAATAAACGTGCAATTAGGGCCAAATAGTGGAAAGGGAGCTGAGAACTCTATAGAATATGATACCAACTCTGCACAATTTCTACACATATACTCTTACCTTTCTTGCTCAAAAAGCAAGTGTGTTTTTTAATCTCATTTTCTGTTCATTACTCTTAAGCAGTCTGGGTGGTTGAACTCATTCAGATGGGTGCACCTAGGTTCTCTCAGTTTGGAAGATTGAAGGTTTGAATCCAACCCTGGGCATGGATGTTTGCTTGTGTGTTGTGGCATGACAGGGCTTTCCCAAGCACAATGTATCACCTTCCAACCCTCTTCCTTACATTTCTTGTTCAGTCTAGTGGTGCAGGGGCTTAGAGCAGCTGCGGTGATACAGGGAAGACCAGAAAATTCAGTAATTTTCTGACATTTATGCTACTTTCAATGACAATTCCTTGGAATTTCTGCACAAAACGTACATTATTTGGTTCCTAAAGCTGTTCCAAAAACTGACAGCCCCATTCATGAACCGATTCTCGATCTCCCAGTAAACAACCAGTTACTCTACCATTCGATTCCTCACAATAATGTAAGTCACTGTTCACAACTCACTATTTCAGATGAGGGAAGACATGAGGATTAAGTTAAATTCTTTATCTCTTTTCAAACAGGTCCACTGGAAAGCTCAGGGCATTAACTGAGTTACTGCAGTGCCTCAGACCAGGAGGGCCTAGGTTTTGAGTCCTATTGGTAGTACAATCTTTGACACTAGCTAGATAGTAAAGTTCAGTCGCTGTCTGGAGGAGAATTCTAACAGCAGACTGCTCTCATTTGTAGTTTTTCGTGGTTTCTTCAATCAATACCAGGTAAATGCCGGAGCAATGCCCTAACAAATAGGCCACGGACCGTGGTGCAATCTTTCCTTCCACTTCCTTGTCCTATCCTCACCCCTTACTTATATACTTACACTTACATACAGTAGGACTAACCACACATGCCAAGAGACCAGTTGGGAGCTTAGAGCTTATTCCATCTGGGGTGGTGCCCTGCTGGGTGGCAGAGACTGTCAACATGGGCTACTTGGACCCTTAGAGTACTACTTGAACCCACACAAAAAAAATATGTTTTCAGTGGCAGAAACCACTTATACATCTCATTGACCAGTTAATTTGCAGTTGCTTTCCCTGCGATGGCAACATAGTGCAGCATTAAATGCTTTTACCATAATTCGGTGGTACATCTGTAAGTCACAGCACTCTATTAAGTGTCTGGTGTGAAAATTGGCGGAATGTGAGCCCTGCAAACTTATATCTCTACACTGGATTTTCAAGAGTTGATCAAGGGATAAGTTAACATTTCAGTAATTTTATATTTGTTAATATAACTGCTGTAGTATCTTCGTCATTAGTAAGAGCCACCAATTTTTTTTAAGATTTCCTAATTGTGAGCACATAATCTCAAAAACTGGGGTATTTGGACCCATGTTTACAGTGAGGTCAAGAGGCCTGCAAGTGTCTTTATATTTTTTTAAAGAATTAATCATTTTATTTCGATATTTAAAACTTCAACAATGCTTATTTTCTCTTGCTACTTTAGTAACTGACCAAATATTGTACACAAATACAAAAGATTGCCTAAAGTTGGAAATATGCGGAATATATGGACCACCAGCATGAGGAATGTTCGACAGCTTTTCAGTCAGGGAATAAGTCACAATGGCAAGTTGAAGATTCCTTTAGAATAAGTTAATCAACTATAAAAAAGAGACTGATAAACAAATTCATCAGAAACTGGGCCATCCAAAAGGTGTTACTGAAGATGAATTAGCAAGTCACCTTGACAAAATTCTGTATTGTGAAGTCTTACTTATCTATGTGTGGCAGAACTCTCGTTGCTTTCAAAGACAATCTCCCAGGGTGAATTGGGTAAAATTATTTTTAATTTAGGCACTCTTTGTTAACAATGAAAAATTGGATACTAAAAATTCTTCAGCTATTTATCTTTTTGTTGATATTTACATTCATGTTTGTATCAGAAAACCTAGCAACTATATGGACTCAGTGGTTTTATACACGAAAACCAAAACCGAGTTCAAGTGACCCACACATCAGTGTAACTTGAACCCAAGTTTCAAAAAAATTCCTTTTGGGCTTTGGGTTGAATATATCTTATCAACTACTCTTGAGCATTTTACATTCAGTCGTTCAATTTATAGAAAAAATTATTAACATATTTTTTTTAGTTCATCATAGATTAGTAAAGAAAAACCTACGAAAGAATTGAAAAATTGGGTCCAAGTAACCCGTGTTTATGGTACCTTTTTGAGGAAAATCCATAAGTTGGTAGGTTGGTGCTGAATCTTGCAATTCAGTGGGGGAAGATCACCGCCACCTCCCACGATAAAACATGCACTACACTTATGGACTAATTACTTATCTGTTGACATGCCCAGGATCATTAATCAAACCAAACAGATCCAATGCCTTACAAGCAATAATATCATGATTACTGCAGACTAACCAACAAATTCAAAAGTGAACATTTCAGACTTATTCATATCGAATTTTCATGTTTCCATTACCTGTCAACTTACCCTGATTGCAAACTAACCAGGTCATATCATCCATTTTGAATAAAAATTCATTCTGAAAAATGTCGCAGATTTCTTGAATCATATTAATATCTAACTGATAACTAATGGAAGCAAACAATACAAATCTATTACTTGTTTAGTACATAAGGTTTGGATTGATCCCACTAATAAAAAATAGTAAAACAGAGCAAAATAAACAGAAAAAGGAACAGAAAGATACATAAAAAAACTAAACATTTTAACGAACTTATCTTCATGATTTTTCTAGAGCTTTAATCCTGCTGACTGGTAGTTATCTGTTACGTCTGATAGGATGCATATTCAACCAAACATTAGTCACCAACACACTTGTGGACTCCTTTGATCTGGGGTCAGCCCTCTACGACAACACATACATGAGATTCAAAGGACAAACAACCTTGACCAAGACAGGACTCGAACCCATGACACTTTAGACTGAAGCCCTGGGTTGCTACACACTCTTAGCAACCCTGGCAATCCAGGTCAGCATCTTCATGAATTTCCGTTACTGAATTATATGGAATCAAAGTAATTATTCATTCTGCTTTCAACCCATCATATTTAGACATTTGTCTTTCTTTCTAACCTTTAATAGGTCTTTTCATGTTGAAATATAAATATTAGTCAAGTGCAAATAAAAAAGGGGAATGTATGAAGCAAATTTTTTAGTGATGCTGGTTTTCAGTATTAATTTCAAATACCCTCCACTTTGTAGCAAATACAATCCCCTTCTTTATTCTTTCAAACATGTCATCATCTTTAAAAAAATATATGTATTTTTTCCACAAATTTATTGTAAATAAGTCTCTAACAAATAAATATAACACTTCAAAATAAATTAACTTTGTGTGAAAAGTAAGTCTTACGATTAACTACCTTCTTAACAATTACATTGTGCATATACTATCTGGGATTTTATTCTGCACAGGTCATTCAGAACCAATAAGTGATTTTCATTGCTCCATCTGAATCAATAGGAGTCTCCATAATACTTGATTGACGCATCATTCTTTGTGTTCGGAAGGATTGTCGCCTTGTTTGTCTATCCAAAGGAGTGACTTCATTGGTGGTTTCAAAGTCTTGAGGAGCTGATGCGAGTTCATAACAATCTCTCGTGCTCAAATCCTCATATGAGCCAGCATCAAATGATGGACTATAGAACAGAAGAAGACAAAAGTCACTTTAATTCACTTCAATTAACTTTCAACTACATATTTACTACAATTAACTTTCAACAATGAATAAAAAGTTATTCTTCCAAAATTATTTTAAACATAGGATCTGGCAGGAGGTAGTAAGAGGGTGTGGCCTGAGGCATTACAAAACAATACTTTTTCAGTTGCTTATTACATTTTTTGAGAACATAATCTATCATAATAACTTTGACACAGACTAAATAGAAATAATTTTTATTTTATTAAAAGCACTTCTCTCCCTCATCTTTTTTAAAAGACAAAAAAGGTGCAACCACACTCCCTTTCATCCTTTCTATAGTGCTCATGGTACTACTAAATCTATAATAATCATCATTAGGTGGCTTGTTGTGAGGAAAAAAAAAGGCATACTACCAAATCCAATCTGTTAGATAAATCAGGAAACAGTGGAAATAACAGTCTCTTGACTAGCTGCTGAGCCACTTTAGTTTTGTATTAGAAACAAGATCTTTTGGGAGTACTTACAGTCAGATACCTACAAAATATACATATATACACTACAGGAAATGCTCTAAAATAAGGTACTATATAAAAATATTCTAACAAAGCTCTCAAATTACGTGATCTTTTATAGAGACAGGATCTTCTCTACAGTAAAGAAAATGTCAATAAATATATTCAAAATTATCTTGGGGAGTGAACAGTTTTAAATATAAAACTACATTCAACCAACACACAAAATAAAATATTGGTTTCACAACATTTAAATAATACATTGTGATGTTTTCGAAAAGAAAGTACTAACCGAGCTGGTATGCAACGCAGACAATCTGCCATTGACCAGTCTTTACCAAATTCTTCCCCTTCTTCTACAGTTTGAGGAAGTCGATGGTGAAGAGTCTCTGGTAGACGCAAACTGGAAAGTCCTCCCACCACAGATATCACACCCATAATGACAAGAGGCATAACAAGCATTCTGTTCCCTAAAAGTAGCAATTTTGGGATATCTAGTTATACAGAAACATTCATTGAAAACATGCAATAAATAAAACTACAGATTGCAAACGTACCAAATACGTTATAAAGGGAATGAGAATAAGTCCCAAGCCACTAATATATGCTGATGTTCCAATACCAACTCCTCTCAGTTGAGTAGGATATAATTCACCAGCAAATGGATATATTATCAAAAAGGAAGCTGATATTGCAAATTTGGAGATCAGGAACAATGCTAAGGTTGATGTGACAGCATCTGCATAACATGATTGAAGAGTGAACAATGAGAAAATAAATCTGAAATATGTAATTGTAATAAATCTCAAATATCTACAAGAACAGGTTAACGCACCTTCTGGTAAAAGGACTGTAACTATACAGCTGATTCCACTGAACATCATACAAACACTAAGAGGCCATCGACGACCCCATTTATCCATTACAACCCAACAGGCCAAATAACTAGGAATCTCCACCACTGAAGAAAGCAGAAAACTGATGTACTGATTGCTTCCTAGAGATGGTCCGTAGTAACTGAGCCCCACGTACACCATATTATTGGCAACCTGAAAACATTTGAAACATTTTTTTAAACTCAAATATTATAAACCAACTGGATGAAAAGCAAGCATATGATAGAATCATTTGAAGTAGTAAATACTCTGTTTCAAGAAGAAATTTAATAGGTAAACTATTTATTTTCTATGGTGATGCCTGCCAAAGAAAAGCAAGTCCATTTTATTTTCTTTTGTGGAAAGTTACTTCTTGAAGGTTGGTTGTAGAATAATTTTAATCCAATTCAGATCTCTTGCTAAGTTCCAAAATGACAGTAAATATATCTTTCAAAAAAATATTTATGAAACATATTGCAGTGGGTTGCGACTGCACATTCTGAATCCAAATTAGGTTAAGAGAGGGATGTTCATTGTGCGTAACTTTGCATCTATAGTTTCAGTAGTTTTGTAAATTGTGAATAAACAAAACACACATTTTCATTTTTAAACACTTTCTACTAAATAATTATTACATTTGAAACTGTTTTCAACGCATTTACCTCATTCCAACTGAACAAAATGCAATTGTGTAGAAATGTCAAGTGTGTAATGTAATGTTAACTGTTTGCAATGGTGAGATTCCAACTGACAAAATTGAAGAAAATAAGTTGTTTCATGTGATAAGGTTCTATCTGACCAGCTACAGGTAGGACACTTGTACTGCACTCTGTGGACAAATAGCTACTAAAAAAATCACTACTGTAGGTGAAGAAATATATGAATAAGTGATGAGTATGAATTTATTTTTGACATCAATTTACTCAAAACAACTGAAATGTTAGTTCAAATCTAGTCATTCCAAAGGAATTGATGTGTTATGAACAATGGGAGGCATTCCGCTCAAAAATACTTGCATGTGCTTCTTAATTTTTTAGGGCAAAGGATTTCAGAAGAGAAGAAGAATTAAAAAGTAACTTACCAATTCAAAGTAATTAAAATTGTTTTAAGACGCATGTTTGGAGTCTGGCAAAGAAGAAGCATTCCTGGGGGTTTGCTTAAGACGCTTCTCTTCACTTCGAGTTCTTTGAAGCATCATTTTTTGCTGCAACATATGATAATTGAAAAATTGAAAAATGAAACAAAATACTGAAAATAATTGTTCTTTTTGATTGCAGAAATTGCACGAAAATGGATTTGATAATAAGACAGATCAACTAAATAAAATTGAGTCTTATAACCTTCCATTTAAACCATTGACTAACTTAGCATAAATTATAAATTGAAACTGAGAATTTCTGAATAATTCTAATATTGTTCAAACATTTTTCGAACTTATTTTCTAGGACATGATTTAAACAATACCTACCTTTAATTTTTGCTTAAACTGGGTGGAAGTTCTTTCTGGTTCACCTTAGCTAAATTTTCCAAGATTTCAGCTCCCTCTTCTAGACGTCCTCTTGCTAAGAGCCATCGAGGAGACTCAGGAAGAAACCTTGAAATTTATATATTTAAAGAAACCATCATGAGAAATTTATGCCAAACAATTAATTAACTAACTTACCACCAATAGATGAAGTACAGAAGAAATGGGGATGATGTACAAAGAGTTAACATCACCCAATCACGGACAAGGTAAGTTATGCCAGATATATTATTAGTCCAAGAGTGTAAAATAAACAGGTCATTACAGTAACAAAGGACCTATAACTAGGTCCAACCAATTCCAGTGCTGAAAAAGGAACCAATGTTTGTAATTGTCATCAACTCAAACATTGCATAGTTTTTAAAGCACAGATCAGATGTCTCTGAGAAACTTTTGCAGCACTATTGAATTTGTTATTTTCAGGTTTCTTTGCCATTTTATCAGTTGAATTATATGCTTGTAACATTCCACAAAACCTTATCTAATTCTACTGTATTCACATTACAAGAGAAATTTGAAGGTACTATGTTTTCCTGATGTAAATTTCTTATAAGATAGTGAGATTCAATGTTTTTTATTTTTTCTTGATGGAAGGATATTATCAACATAAAAGGGTTCCCATTGTAACATTCATATTTCAAAGATGCAACTTAAAAATTGATATCATTCTCTCCTGTACATTGTGTAGTGTTAGACTAGAACAGACAGATTGTACTTATATGCATGTCAAAACTACTGAAGCTAACAACATGTAATACATACTTCTATTACAATGTATGTAACCAATAGGAAAGAATGTTTGAAAATTCAACTTCTGAAGAGGTGAAATAGGTTTTTTGGTTCTGGGCTGGATGGGGACGGGAGGTAGGGCAGATAGAGCAGGGCAGAGCGGAACGAGGATAGGTCAGGTGAAGTGAGGTGAGGTGAGGAGAGTATGGAGGGCTGGCGGCCTGTGATGCCGAGGGGAAGAAGTAGAAGGAAGAGGTTGAGAGGCAGGTTTAACAGAATGGGAGGGATGGTGATGGGAAGGGGAGAGAGAAAACGCTTGGAGAATGGTGAATGGATATAAATAGAAGGACTTAATTTTAAGTCATTTTTCAATTAAACAAACCAACTACATTGCTGTCTCAGAAAAATATCATACTTTATACACAAATTCCCTTATGTTTTGGCTGTTCAAAATAGATTTTTTAAATTTTATTTTGGTAAATTTAAGATTTTTTAACCCTATTTTGAGTTTGAAACTTGTAATGTTTTTCGCGCAGCATTACACAACTTTCCCTATACACTCCGTATATCACTCCGTGTATACGTACGTATACGGGAAAGTAAAAAAAATCCGAACACATGGTTCAACCAGAATACCAGTTTTGTGGGTCCTTGAACCGAAAACCAACTGAAGCAAACGTCTGTCCGTCTGCCTGTGAACAACGCTTAGCGACTAAACCACTCAGCCGATTTTCTCCAAAATTGATACACTCCGATCGATCTGGCTGATCTCGTGGCCCCTTGAATTTGAAAACCGATATTTTTAATTTCGGGGGGTACTTTACATGAAGCCTCCCGACATTTTCAAAATTTTCTCAAAACGGCCCCAATTTTTTTCTTCAAACTTCTTGTAAGAATAGAGTAAAAATACCCTTATTAAGGCGGCATAGGTCCGATTTCACGGATAACTCTGAATTTTCGAAAATTGCGAAAGTTTGGATTTTATTCGACGTCTTCCTCCAACATCAAGATTGCAGATACAGATTTTTCCTTCAAATAAATTTGTTCTTCAGAGCGAGTTCTTTCTTTAAGGTCATGTACATTTTTTCAAAATTTTAGTAGTTTTCGCGCAATATTGCGTGCAATCTGTGCTATTTAAAAAAAATTCAAAAAACTATTTTTTAGGACTGTTTTTTCTTTTAACTTTTGGTAAGGATAGTGCCTAGTGAGCTCTAGAGATGACATAAACGCCATATTGCTCTATTCTTTTGTTGTTGTTTTTTCAAAAATTACAAAAATGTCATTTTGTTACTTATCTCTCACGTGGTTAATATTTACATAGCGGCGATTGTTCACATTATATTCTTTATGAGTACATGTTGCTTTAAATAGATGTCAAGTAAATTTTGTCGAAAACTCAACCGTTTTCCTGCGTGAAGTAGCTCAAATTCCGCGTTTTCAGAAACACTCAAACGCAATTTTTTAAAAAAAAATTGCTCCAAATTTTTTCTTCAAACTTTTTCACACAGATAGTGCAAATTGCACTCTTTAATATGCCGTACAGTTCATTTTTTTTGTTTTTTTCAAATTTACATAAATTTAATTATTTTTGAAACATCTCTCACACCGTTAATATGCAGGTTTTCCAGCAATTTTGTAAACACTATTGTATTTTTGAGTTAAAGTACTTCAAATAACTTCCAATGAGGGTTTTTCGAAGTCACAAAAAATTCCTGGGAAGAAAAGAGGTTCAATTTTCGCATTTACAGTAGTGCTTGAACGCCATTTTCTTAAAAAATTTTTCAAAAGAAAAATGCCATTTAGGACGAGGTTTTACTGTTCTTTTAACATTCTTAGAACAATATTTCCGTTCAACAACTGAGAAACCGAAAATTAATAAAATGTTTAAAAAAATGTAGAGTGGGCGGCGATAGATAGCAGCAGGTAAGAGTTTCAACACCCAATAGCTAGCAGGGAGCAAAGGAAATAGAAAACTAATACGGGAATATCTGTGCCATTCTGTAGCACCACTCGTTTTATTTGTGTGGCCATTATGCCTACCTGTGGGCGTAATGACCCCCAGAGGGTACTTTTTGGGAAATAAATTATTTCCCTTTCCCTTACTTTCCCTTTATCGAACACACAACGAAAATATTCTTATATACACTAGGATGGTTAATGTGGGTATTCTAAGATTTTGAAGTTTCTATATAAATTGCAAATTTACACTGGTAATTCTGAAACAGCACGTATTTTCTCGCCATTAGTAATGGTTATGTAATACTATTTATTCCACAATTTCCCTCGGTATTAACACATCTCAGTAGTTATTTTTTGTAAAACTCATTTGAAATCGTAGAACATTTGGTGCAAAAATTAAATAGTTTCAAGCCAATAGAGTTTTTTTTATTCAAATACTGTAAATGAAAAAGCGTGAGAAAGTAAAAATATATTTCTGGCATTAAATGCATTGTATAAGGTATGAAGTGTATTCATGAATATGTATTAGTAACATATAATAATTATTATTAAACAATATGGTATGGTATTCTAGAAATACATAAAAGTATTAGTTTTATATTACCGCAAACAAAACACAGCCTTCATTGTTGCCGTATCAGTACGGCGGGCGTTACAACAACCGACAATACCCGCTCATCTATTCGTTTTCACATTTAACACAATTAAAGGTCGCAATTTAAAATGAAATAACAAAATATAATATAAACATAATAAATAATAATAATAAATGCAATAAGAATAAAATACAAAATTCTAACTTGCGTATGCATCCAACTGCGTAATTTAGGAGCGGGAGACTGAAAGTTAGCAATCTTTATTACATATTTATTTCAAATAGGTTTCGAATAATTTCTAAAAGAGTGAATTTGTAAACCTATAACAAAAGCTCCAATGTAGAAACGAACAAAGATAGAATGAAATAATAAAATACTGACATTGTACAACGATCAGGAAGCGAAGGATTTTTCAGAGCGGGCGACTAATTTTGAACGCCCCCAATTACTCCCACACCATACTCAGATTTTCAAAAAATTCCAACATGACCTTATTTGAAGAACTGTTTTGATGACACACATTTCATTAAGGAAAAAAATTGTATCTTCACAATTGTAGTTGTAGGGAAGAGGCCGAAATATTTTTTAATTTTTGCAAAATCATGCATTTCAACGAATATATAAAGAGACCTGAACCATTCTCTTAAGCGTCGTTTATGATATCTAAGGTCCCAATTTTAATATAAACTACGAGCGATTTTTAAGAACAAATGGTACAAAGGAAAATAAAAATTGGCTCTATGTTTGATACAAAAATTTCAAAAATAATGTGCGTTCTGAAAAATCGGGACATGACCTTATTTGAAAATGTTTTTGTATGAACACAATTTCATTCACAAAAAAATTGTAATCTTCCATAACTGTAGTTGTAGGAAGGACGCCGGACCAAAAATTTTGAATTTTTCAATTTTCGAAAATCAGGGTTTTTAACTAACATGAAACCTGCACCATTTTCTTAACGCTCTTTGGACTACCCAATAACAAAATTTCATCAAAGTTGTTGGCGACAATTTTTTTGAAAATTTGAAAATTTCTCAGGGGCTTCGTGTTAAAGTACCCTCCAAAATTAAAATATCGGTTTCAAATTCAAGGTGCCACGACAACAGCCAAATCGATCGGGGAATATCAATTTTGGAGGAAAATCGGCAGAACGGTTTAGTTGCTAGCGTTGTTACAGACAGATGTTTTACCGTCTGTCCGTCTGGTATCGAGTCATAAACATGGATTCTGCCTACACTACGTGTTAGTGGATTTTTTTTCTAAATTCAGCAACTGGATTTATCCCCATTTTCGTTACCAGGCCCTGTAATAAGAATTTTTCTGCCGAAAATTCGCCATTCTTTCGGCGCAGCATTACATAACTTTCTCTTCTTAAGCGCGAAAAAGTAAAAATCAGATAATCTTAGCCTGGCCGTCCTGCCCCTACCTGCACGAGTAACATCAGGGCTACTTCTTCACCTCAAGTTTTGAATGCCAAAGAACACGAGCTTCATATCAAGGTTTCGAATGCCGAAGACGACAAAATTGCTGTCGGACCTCTGAGGGAGAACTGTGTCAATATGGAACGTCTTGGGTGATTTCCTACTTTTGCGAAATCAACGTATTCCCACCGGACCAGAATAATGGCGCATTCCCATGGTGACAAAAACTTTAATACACAGCCAAAGACCTTTCAAAGAATCGATTTTCACGTTTTCTTTTGACGAACGACTTTGGGAGTTTTTAGCAAACACCCGCACGTACACAGCGTCGTCTAGGAGGCAGAGTCGCTGCGTGTATGTGCGCGTTCGCTAAAATTCTCCAAGTCGTTCGTCGATAGGAAGTGTGTAAATCAGGTTCAAAGGGATTACCTCGGCAAACGAAAGTGAAGCGCTGTAGCATTGTGACTCTCAACGCTCACTATTTCATAATTCCGTCCGCATTATCGATGGCGCTTGGCATCTGAAGTGTCTCACATTCCGTACCTTACGCAAAAAATACCAAACGGCAAACAATTATTCAGCATGTAAACACTGCATTCTGCCTCTTAGCTAAATCTGTATAACCTTTTTAAATAATTTCAATTCGATGGCGATTTTCAAGTTGTTGTTTTTTTCGCAGAAATGTAATGATCATGAATAATAGAAGCTCCACCGTGCGAGTGAAAGGCAATTTTGAATCACCCTATGCATGTATACACATTTTATTTTCAGGTTGCAATAAAATGTTAAATGATTACTCACAAATAATGAATGGTATCTGGTAGATTGCTGGTATAGTAAGTCCAACAACAACACGACAAGCTGCCCATGACCAAAAATCAGGTGCTGCAGCAGATAGAAAACTCCCAAGAAGGAATACACCAAGACATGAGAAGAATGAAAAGCGTCTTCCATACCTGCAAATTCAGTTGATTATTACAATAAATTATTCAGTAAATAATCTATTTTATTAAACGAAGGACTTATTCTCATTGCAAGTGAATTTTGAGATAATACTGAAGATTTTTTAGAACAGCATTTTAAAGGCAAATACTGCCAAACTTCGATATCTCGAAGTGCCTATGGAAATAAATAATTCTTAGACTTATCAAAAACGCAGTTTAGATAATCAAAACTACTTTTAAAATGCAAAGGGCAATCAAGATTCTCCAGAGACGCAGTGATTTGAGAATTTAATAATAAAAGAATTCCAACGAAGTACCAAAATTAGTTTATCGACATTTAATTTTATAGTAAACGAATCCGCAGAAGACATCTCATTCATTTGTTTGCCTGATATTTTGACTGTTCAATGTGTTCTTACCGCCGCTTATCCGATGTCTCTGCGCCTCTTTCTTCCCTGTGCCTTGCTCAAAGGAACGTTAACAATTTGCATTTGAAGTAGGGTCGCATCTTTGCCACATAGATGTCCTAATTGTACAACTTCCCTGACCGCAGACGACGCGCCGTGACCTCGCCGCAGTCTTTGGGACTGCAGTCATGGTGTGAGCTCGCAGGGCGAGATGCCCTAGCGAACCCACTTGCGAAAGGGCGATGGGCAGTTTCTGGGCTCCAATTAAGTCGGGGCCAGGAACTGGTTGCCCCAGCTGCCCCCCCCCCTTTTGGCGCCCCTGGGCAGTTTCTACACGGTGAGAACATCAAGTAACGGAGATTGGGTGGAGAAAACGTAGAAACACACTCTCCACAAGTACGGAATCGTGCTCTACCAATTACTAGTAAGACTTCATTTCTAGGAAAGAACAGAATTTTTCGGAATACGCATTATCAAATTTTGAGTTGTCGAGATTTCATTATTCTGCTGCAGGGAATGAAAAATTAATTCGAGATATCAAAAATTCATATCAAATTTCGAGTTGACAAGATTTTACATTATGTTGCAGGGAATGAAAATTTGTTTCGAGATATCACAAAATCGGGTTATCGAGATATATTACATGACAAATATATTTAATTTCTTACACACTTCCTGTTTTATAGAATGGCAACATGTTTTCAATTTTTTTCTCATGATTTTTCCACTCTTTTAAATATATCTTGTTTTTAAATTATGAAGAAATATGTTAAATCCAAAGAAAAAAATAGTAAGTATTATAGCTTACCTATCATTCAGTAAACCAAACATGTAAACTCCCATTGGACCTCCAAGATTAAGAGCAGACAGTCCAATAGTTGGGTAAATCGCCCGACCACAAACAAGGTCAAACTGAAAAAGATCATCCTTCAGGTTGGTTCAAAAATATATAATTGGATTTAGAAATGATTTGGAATTCCACCTACATCAATAACAACTGATGATGAAACTTCTGTCAAGTTGTACTCCCAACCCTGCACACACGATTCAGTTGGCCAGCTACTATTGGGCTGAAGTTCATCCAACTGGTAATTCTCCAACAACTCTGTCCAATTGACAGCATATCTTTGGCACTGACTGAAAGAGGATGAACCATCCTGTAAAACACACAAAAATAATTTTTTCTACTCCCATTGTATAACGTTGTCTTTGGATGGCTGCAACCAGTTGCATAATGATGGTCATTTCGATACAGTTTTCATTATGATACAGGCTCTTGACCAATCACAGAGACGCTTACAAACCAAGTATTGTCACTTCATTAATCAGTGAGAATCCTTGCAGTAAATGTTTCGTTCGAGTATGTATATTAAAATTGCATTTAATTTTATATTAAACTTCTCAGTTTTAATTTATTTTATTAGTAATAATTTTTACGTGAAGTATTATTAAAAATAAATAGGATCGTAATTTCACTTTGATTATTTGACTAGCGCAGTGGTAGTTATTAAAGAGAACTTTCTGTGAGGTTAAGATCTGAACGCAAGTCATTTTGCGTTATTTGCTGCTACTGTGTGGTTGTCCTTAAAAACCGGCCAATTCTTTAGTTTAAAATATTTAGTTAATGGTGGTTCTTTCTGATGGTGCTGACGTTTCCAGAAATGAGAGAAAATGCGAAAATACGAACGTCGGAATATTATTGCCGCAACTTTTGTAGTCACTCGCCGGCGCTCTGGTAAAACACAGCCACCTGCGGGTGTAGGGTAGTGAGGTGACCGCTAGGTGGCCTTGGCTGAATCTTGCAATGTCGACTGCCACGAAACGATTCAGTGGAGAAGTTTAACTTATAAATGTTACCATAAGTCGTAGAAAAAGTACCGTATGAAACTCGATGTAATGGGTATTAATACACTCGTGTGAAGTTTACGATACTCGCTCGTTCCTCGCTCGTATCGTAATTTCACACTCGTGTATTAATACCCATCATTACATCATCGTTTCATAATGTACTATTTAACACACACACACACACACACATACATATAGGGTCTTTATCGTATCTTGCAACCCAGGTCTGGAAACATCAACTCTTGTTTTGCCAGTTTGGCAACGCGTGAAATACCTTCGACGCCCTTTCACTTTTAGCGAAGCCCGGTCGCGTGCCCTCAGATTTCGGGCTGAGAGAATGTGTCTAATTTTAGTTGGAAGAAGGATAAAGCACGTATTCTGTCCTTGTTACTCTTCAACGTACTGCAGCCACTACACTGAAAAGGGTAAACGCCTGTCTCTTCATAAACGGTGGTCACTTTGAGCATTTACTCGACTGTCAGTTTTTGGTCATTTTAAGATAATTATATTTATTACTTTTTATTAATTATTTTCAATAATTATTAATGTACTACTTAGTTACATCTTATTAGTATTTTTAATAATTTTATCGGTCACATGCGTCTTTAGCCCATTTTAACATGCAACCATACAGGCGTGTACCTATCGGTATGTTAAGCAATTTAATATAGCATCGGGTTTTCACATCTTTGGCAACGTGAATAAACAACCATTGATTCATCGCAAGTCAAATGTTTATTAAGAAAGAAACAAGTCGGTGTAGAAAACAAATCAGATTCAAATAATTCAGAATAAAAGTAACTCATATTAGTTTTTGAGATAATTATTGTCCATTAATAGTGCAGTTAAAATGTGTTTTAGGTAAATTAATTTCATTTTCCACGCATTCCATCAAATGAAATTCTTCGGTAATCATATTTACTGACGATCTGAGGTGTCGCCACTGGAAATCGACGCGCCAACTTCCTCACCGAACGTCATTTCTTTAGTTATCTTTAACTTCAGGAGAATTATTTGTATCCATCTTTTTTCAAACCACGGTATACGAATATTGTTTAAATAGATATATCGCAAGCAATACCCCACAATATCATAGTAACATGCCGCAACAACAGAATTCATATGTTTACATCGCAGTAATATAAATTTTCGCATAAATCGTGAGATTGACCGATAAAATGCTGAACATACCACAAAATGTTACAGTATTATTACTGCCTCGTCCAAATTAAAAATCTCGGCTCCGCTACGCTCCACCTCGATTTTCAACTTTTGGCCTCTGCGGTAATTACTCTCATAACATTTCTAGGTATGTTTATTGTCTGTTACTAATGTTTTCTTATTTGCTTAAATGCAGATAATAATACATTATTATTATTTTTATAAAATGAAGAGCTAGGCGGTAATATTTCACGATATCTTTTCGATTTCTCTCTGAGCTGGCTTTACTTAAATAATTATTGTTACGTTGCTGTAAATAAATCGATAACTTCCCTCCACATTAATATTACAGTTTTGTTTCTTCAGCATACTGGGCAGAATTGCTTAAAGAGACGTTTTGTTTCAACGCTCATGCCTCAGCCCACCCCATCCCACCCACTCTGTGCAGCGTGAAAAGATTTCGGCATGAGAGCCGTGTACCTGCCCGCCGACACTCTTGAATGGGATCAACAAAGAAACAGGAAACTTGCTGCAGCTTATGACCTGACGGTTGCCTCCTCTGCTGTCCCGACGTGCCAGGCACGGCTGTCTTGAAAGGTGTAAAAGAGACACGGTTGCCAAATTACCAAAACACGAACAAGTGCTCTCAGACATGAGTTGCAAGATAAACTAAAGACCCTGTATATATATATATATATATATATATATATATATATATATATATATATATATATACTTTTTCTCCGAGGTACATTAAACTACTTTTTTTCTAAGATAGTATAAAAATGAGCCGCCATTCACTAACGTGCTGTGCACCGCTAAGTAACTTATTAAGTTAGTTTTTTTATGAAGACACCTTAAAACATGACGCAACAGTACAAAAAAAGACTTTTTCCACGGTGACATCGAGCAAAAAAATACTCTTCCGCACGACCTCAGTGTCCGTTCTCATAACCTCAGAGATACTATTGTCATTCCCTGTCCCACTGCCTATCCTCACCATGCTGCCACTTGCCGCTTCTACACTTAACGTTGTCAACGAATGGAGGTAATTAGATGTATGATCTGTTTCAATGAAACCATAAAGACTAGGATTTAAACAAATCGCGATTCGTAACATTTAAGCATTTGTATAAAAGAAAGAGCAATGTTTACAAAAAACTGCAAGTCATACAGATTTTTCGGGTTACCGATTAAGCACCGAGTCTGGGAGGTCGAAAACTTGGAGTTTTAAGAGCCTGGGTTCATACGTAATACCTAAAGAAAAACTTTATGACCATTTTCCGCGTCGACTGGACTTAAGTGCTTTTTTGCAGATAGAAAAAAAGTTGCTGTTCGAGTCCAGCAACAGTCCATTTTTAAGCCTTATATGTTCAAACATAACAAAACAAAAAAATAATACGGGAAATCTTTTTGCATTTATTTGTCGGAGATTTTTACTTGTGTATATATTTAGCTCTTCTTCATGAAGCCAAGAGCCGTTTCAACTTGAGTAATCTGTTTTTTAATTTTATTTTTGTCAAAGAATGGGAAAAAACGGTGTGCGATATAGATGGGAGAAATACAATTTGCGCACGTTGTCTTGAGCTCCAGAATCTCTTCCCTGTCCTTTAATAATAAATAGTAGAAGGATGAATAAAAGTACAAATAAAGCGAGGTTAGCAACATTTGAAAACTAGGTATTTTTCGTTCCCTATTTATAGTAAAATTATTTATATCGATAAACGAACTACAGATTTGATTTTTTAGTCACACAGCTCCCCAATAAGATGTCCTGTCGGAATACAATGTACCAAAACATTAAGAAACGATCACATAAAAGAACGGAGATTACGTTGAAGGCTTACAAAAAGTATTTTTGTTAAATTTTTATTTCAATTTTATGAGATTTTTTAATGACCGCATGTGAAAGATCCAACACTTGACCACGACGTGTCCATAACGCCAGACTTACTGGATCAGATGTATTCCCTCTAAAAATTCCCTTTGATACGGGTAGTGTCAACCGTTGTTAATTTTTTTCTATTTATGCGATTAAGTTTTGCAGAATGTCATTACTGTAAATTTTTCAAGGTGATGTGGGTTAACATTTCCAAAAGAGAGTTCCTCGGATGGTCACTGACCCCCACACGGACACTCCTGTTGTGAGGTAAATCACGAAAAGCCCTCGTGACACACGCACGGCATACAATGGATAGACATCGCATTCACGGCTGAAATCGAACCTTACGGTGGACGACCCTGAATCAGCAAATGTTCCAGTCGCTCAATTTCCCGAACCGGCGACAGAAAGATGAATATTACTGATCAAATAAAAGAGTGTATTTTAATATTTAAAAGGGGTACCAAAAACCTCCTTGGAGCCTGAGGTCCTCAATCCTCCCCTCGTGCGGAATCCTCGATTCGACACAATGACACATTTGAAGACTGGATCGATAGCTAATGGGTACTTCGTAACAGCATTATGGGATGACTCGCTCAGCAAAGGCTTCGGAGAAGGCACCGCTCGGTGGCTCTTCGCGGTAGAACCACGGAACGGGTCGCCCTGGGAACGGAAGCTCTTTCAGTGGAGACAACTAGCGTATCCACCGAGCTATCAGACTTCTCGAAAGCTTGCTCCTTAACCACGCGTCGCTTCCGGAAAAGCAAAAACTACATCGTGAAGTATTATGCAAACACCTTCAGGGAGTTCATCCGTAGTATCCAAGGCAAACCGCAAAAGAAAAAAATAATAAATAACACCAGATGACTAATTATAACTCGAACACTGGATCAACGCCAGTTCTTTAGCTTCTGACCTATGACTGAGTAAATGTTCCTGGTTGCCAGTTGAATCTGTAGTAATGAAAATGCATTATCTACGTTTTATTGAATACATTTTGACAGACCAAAAATACATATGTGCTGTAGCACGAGTAAAACTTATGTATGACAATAAGCTGAATAATAAACAACTCCTAATTCACTGAATAAACAATTACACTAGCAAGAGTATATGAATGAAACATTTACGCAACTACAAGATAACTCGTTGACTGGCCACTTAATGAAAGATGGAAAATACCTATTTCAGCATCGTATTATTCTGTGTGACAAAAATCTAGAAATACAATTTTAAGTTAGTTATGAAATCAATAACTTGTCCTTTGAAGCCCTTACACGTTTCAGAAGTAAAACCCCACGACATACGGTAGACGTTAAAATGTCTTTCGACGTAAGGAACATAGGAAGCTTCATTTGCATGGATTTTCAGAATTGTTTTTTATAGGGGTAGTAACAAGATAAGTCGCGTCAGACAAAGCAAGACTCCCGTTATTCGTAAACATTATTTTGATTTTAGCGAGTGTGGCCTATCTTGTTACTATTTGTGCCTTGTTCATACTTACGAAGGCCTTGGACAGTAACTCTATGAGAGGAACTTCGACCAAATAGCGGAAAGCTTGATTTAGTTGACGTGGCTTATCTGGTTACTGCTCCAAGCTCTTCAATAAACATGTTTGTTTTCGTAAATAACAGAAATACATGCGCAAATGCAACTTTAAAAGAAACGGAAAAATTCTCACTAGATCAGAATTAAGAAGCGTAAGAGCTTACGTCACAAGGGTTACGTGACACAATGAACACGGGACGAAGATATTATCTTTCGGGCTAGTTACATTCCTAACTGCTCATTGTCACAGATAGTAACGATCACAGAAAATGTGGCTCGCCAGCAAGCACTCGCACGTAATACAGTGTATGTGTTAGTGTGTGAAAACAACATTTAAAAATAAAAAAAATCAAAGTAAATTTAGAATTTTTTGTAATGCAGCTAGGTGTAAACCCGGGTTAGGTAACACGCTACACGACTGAAATCTTTTGATTTGGAAAATATTGTACGTATTATATTTAAATTCCACCGAAAAACATAGAGATGATTCATGTCAAGAAGACACACACAATTGTTCCTATACATCGACTCAATTTTACTTGTGGACAGGGAAGTCCTAGAGTTCGAGACCCGTCGGTGGCGGATTTTCTGCTTTACGTTCATAGCTGAGTCGAATTCTAGCGGCCTACAGCTCTCATCGGTTTGCAGAAGGTAAAAATGGAAGTTTTTATGGGAGCTTAGAGCTTGTTCAGGCTGGGGCGGTGCACCGCTAGGGGGAGATAGCTTCGGAGGGAAATCCCCGGCAAACAGACGTGCAGATCGACTACAGATATCACCATCCATTGGGGAGGAACACCGGCATCTCCTGCGATAAAACATTCACTACACTGACAGGAATAAATGCCATATTTGACGTCCGCGACTTCAGGAGCCGATGCAACATGCGACGCACTTGTCGCGTCCTGTGCAGAGGCGACGGGCAGCTACGCCGTCGCGTGACTCTTACTATTACTTTTTTTCGACCGCCCAGTCAATGGCATCAGATCGGGCTTCAACCCTGCCGCAAGGGGAATACATGTGAAAATATAAAACAATGGAAGTCATTTCGAGCGTTCTTTTACGAAGGACGAAGGGAATAATATTGTATGCATTACAATAGAATAGCCGACCTGGTTGGCCGAGGTGGCTAAGAGCGTGTACCGACTCAGCACTTTGGTCCGAAGGGTCGCGGGTTCGAGTCCCACCTTGGGCATAGTTATTTGTCCCTTGTTTTTCATGTATGTGTTGTGGAAGGCCTCGCGTTTTGCTGACCCCAGATCAGACGAGCCCGCAAGTGTGTTGGCGTCAAGAGTATGATCTAATATGCGTCCAACGGGACGTAAAGGGTAATCGGCTGTCAGCGGGAAGAAGGCTCTCGAAAAAAAAGATATATTTTGGTATTATACACATTATATACAAAGATTATTTTGGTATTATTATATATATATATATATATATATATATATATGATATTCTATCTGGTATTATACACATTATTATGTACTAGCTGGACCCGTGCGAACATTCCGCAGTATGTACATAATTGTTTTAACGGCGAAAACAACTTCGTACAGCATTTGTGGTCCTAAAAATCCCATCTTTCAACTGAGCATCAATTACGTTGGGAAATTTCGATTTCAAGTACGAATCCATCAGAAAGTTTATCCATAGC
This sequence comes from Acheta domesticus, assembly GCA_031308135.1. Lineage (NCBI taxonomy): Eukaryota > Metazoa > Arthropoda > Insecta > Orthoptera > Gryllidae > Acheta > Acheta domesticus. Next base: position 95,361,615 of record JAHLJT010004567.1, on the reverse strand, counting down.
TTTTACGAAATTTTTCATTCCTAATTTAATATGCAATGGAGGTAAATATATTTTTGAGGATTCACTAAATGGAGATGTGACACACATTGCTGGTCAGGGATACAGAGATTCCTTTAATATTTGTCGCACAGAAATAACAACCTTAGGTGATCTTTCGGTTCCCTCCAAATCATATGAGTGGCAAATGGCATATGATGTGTAACATTTTCTCTTCAAGACAACAGTCTTAACATACAAAACATATATTTGGGGCCAAGCTCTTTTCAAACTCACCAACCTGACATCCAAAATGCTAGCCATTTTGAGAGCCTAATGTTGATAACACTGTTTTGCAAGGGGCGTTAAATTTCGCCTCTATGTCTTTCAAGTCAGCTCTCCACAAATACAGCAGAAATTATCTGCACGATTTACACACTTTGGCATGATGAAAATTCAAAACACTAAAACACAGTACACTACTAAACACAAAGGAAGGAAGTATATCACTAGAGATATTCGTGCTAACAAGCTCACAGGCACCTCAATATTGACACATCACAATGCCAGATTAACTGGTCTGAGCATGTCAAAACATGAATAAACTTGCATAGTATTGCTTGTTGGTGTTTCAGCATGATATTACATGTAATTTCCTTAAATACAGCGTGAATATAATCGCTACATGTAAGGTAAAGGTTCCCATGGCAGGTCAAAGAGAATGTTAAAATCAGATTTTATAAAGTAGCTGTCACAAAAAACTGTGCCTGATGGAAAAATTCTGAATACATATCTGAATTCAGTGAGAAAAAAACGCACTAGATTCACTAATCAGATTTCTTGTGAAGAAAACCTTGTCAACCAGTGTAATAAGACCAGTAATATTGGATGGAGTCGATTGTTGGACATTAACAAATAGATTTGAATGTGTGATGATGTCCTGGGAAAGGAAAATCTTAAGATGCATTTTTGGCCCCACATGTGAGAATGGGCAATGGAGGTGAAAGAGTAAGGGGTCGTCCATAAATTACGTAACGCTAAAGGTGGAGGGAAGGGGTCTGAGCAGCGTTACGCTGCGTTACATAGGGGTAGGGGGTATTAGTTAAGTGTTACGTGACATTGATATATTTTTCTTTTTTATATTTTTCAACAGTTGCTGAAATAATTCTTTTTTCGAGACTGGTTCTAAAACATTGAAATATTAACTTAGTTATTTGTTTTAAAAACATAAACTAAAGTTATTAGTTGTAATTTGTTACAATAAATGAAAATATATTTTCACCCTTTTCTTAGTCTGTAAGATTACGAAGAAAATATTCAAAACTGATACGAAGAGTACTCCAGAATCCATTTCAATTGGCGCTGTATACTCTCGCTCTTGCATCACCCACGACGGCGTGTGCATTGCTGATTAACCATTCGCCCAAGTATTCTTCTTTCACTGACAACTCTCTTCAATCTTATTGTCAGGTGCAGCCAATATCGCCAACTAATTTCTACTTTATTTATCATAAATTTTAATATTCAACACAAGTAAAATAAATACAAATTGTTTTTATTGTGTTATAATTTGTTTTCACTTCTTGCATTTAAAAGGGGGAGTTGTCGCAAGCGTTACGTAACTAATTAGAGGGGTTGAAGCGCGTGTTGCGGGAGCGTTGAAAGAGGGAGAGGGGGTATTGAAAATACTCGAAATCTGCGTTACGTGAACGGCCCCTAATTTAGAACTCGCCAATATGTATAAAACAACAGACATTGTCGCAGAAATTAAGGTCAGAAAACTACAATGGCTCGGACATCTATTACGAATGGAAGAAAAAAAAATCCCAAAAATTATCTTCTGTAAAGAACCCGAAGGAAGAAGAAAGAAAGGAAGATCCCGTTTAAGATGGCTGGATGATGTGGAGATGAATTTGAGATTAATGGGAGTGAGGTGGTGGAGAAGAAAGGCAAAAGAGAGAAGTGAATGGACATTGTTCGTTCGAGACGCCAAGGCTAAAGGGCCGAAGTGCGACAGAACTGAATTTATTCACTTTTTCGTTATCAGGGCCCGGCAATGAATTTTTTCTGCAAAAAATCCGCCGTTTTTTCGCGCAGCATTATACAACTTTCTCTATACTACTTATATTACTCCGTATATACGTATGTAAGGCTCTAGGATGCGACGTTTCTAAGTTCTGCACGATGGTAAAGTGTGTTGCGGTATGTGCGGGTTGCATGTGGCCTGATTTATTCTCTTCATTTAACGAGCCCCTCTGGTGGATCATTGACAGCGTGCTAGCCTTCTAACATACACTTTTGATTCCCAGTCGAGGCAAAAATGAAGCTTAGTTATCTAGTACAGATTGTCTCAGTTTCTATAGCGGTGTGACGAAAGAAAGCTCAGGCAGGCCAAATAATCCAGGTAAGGCGATGGGACTACTTCATGCTCGCCACATGAAGCCCTTACCCCCAGGCTTGGATAAATACCCTAACGCATATACTATTTAATTATTAATTCAGATAGCAATGAGCGTTTTTAGCAAGAACATACATGGAAATATTCGCTCCCATGGAATGAAAACTATTTGCGAAGGTAAAGTACAGATTTTGGCTATTAAACCTGATCGTGCCCTTCGTCAAGGAATGAACTTACTGACGCGAGAATGAAGAAAACGATTACTTGAATATGCTCCCCACTGAGCTCAAGAAAACGTGCACAGAGTGAAGCTACATTTATGTCCAGAAGTAAAACAAGGGGCTATCAGCATTTGTTCAAAGGGTTAGGAAAACTGGACGAAAAACCTGATCGAGACGACTGACCCAGAAGATGAGGTACAATACTAGTTGCATGCATATTTAGTCTTTTACAATTATACAGTACAAGTGGTAACTAATACATTAGATATCATTGTTAAAATCAATATTATTTGCATTTTTGATGCTCAATATAGTCTGGAATTGTACAGAAATAGTTCAGAAGCAGAAACTATTTTATTTGGCACTTAAACTTGGTATCGACATTATCGAATAATGTCGTCGGGCAATGCACATATATTGTATGTGAATAAACAAAACATGCCATAATCTGTGAACTTCAATATTTTTTCTCCTTAAATCTCTTTAAGCCACTCCTGGAGGGACTTCCATATCCAGCAGTAATATTCTTACGGGGTTTTGTATTTCATTTAAAAGGAGAAAAAAATCCTTCATCTTTTCTCGGCTTACAGTATGTAGAGGGGATACTTGTATATTGTCAAGCAGTGTGTTGTAATCAAAGCCCGTAGCCCACGTCTGACTAAAGTCCTAGAGTTTAAAAGTCCTAGAGAGAGACAGAATTTAAAAGTCCGCCTGCCTGCGGGAGTCCTCGCTCTCTGGCATGACAGCTTGGTTAAACCCTGAGGCACAGGTACTCACTCTAGGAAGTGCGTACCTACCTGCCTCCGCGCAGAGCTCTGAAACTCACTGCCCTTGTGAGAAATTATTGTCACTATTCGTCTCAAATTACGCAAACTCTACTAATATTTCGAAAAAATTGTACTTGACATGATTTCAAGATCTAGTACCGAGGAATAGATTACATTAAGAAAGAAATGGTACCTATTATATTTAAAGTGTAGGACAGGTTCGAACAAATTAACTTTTGCAAGTTTTCAAATTGCAGTTACCTTATTTTTAAGCGCATTTTACTTCATTCGAGAAAAAATTAGAGTTGTTTTTGAGAAACTCTCATTAGAGTATTTTTGGAAAATGATTACGATGTAACTCAAAATTACTAAAAAAAACTGCTAATATTTTGGGAGGAAAATGTACTGAAAATAATTTAAAGATCTAGTAATAATGAAGAGATTCGAAAGTGTACAGATAATATAGTAGAGTCAATACAATTCAAAATTTACTATTATATCACACCTTCTGATTCATCATTGATATTCCTTAAGTATTTTGAAGTTTTCTGTACATTCAGAGAATTCCAATCGGCTTATGGGAATAACCGAATTTCTAGCTGAAATAAGCACTTGCTGATAATTTCGTGATAGCACGTTTTTTTAAATTGTTTGGGCGTATATTTACAATATTTTCCAGAAGAACATTTGGATTTTTTGTTACATGATTACGTAAACCATTTAAGAGCAAAGTTTTCACGCCAACAGTGTGCTGCATATTGTCCTGCACTTGTAAGTGAATACTCAGAGACGTTTATTAGGAATAACTGTCAGTTGGAGATATTATTTTAAAGGCTTGGAGAAGTAACAAGATAAGCCACAACAGATAACCCGTCATTCGTAAAAAATAGTATCTCTATTTAGGTGAAATTGTGGCTTATCTTGTTACTAAATCTACTTGTTCATATTTTTGAAGGACTTGGGGCAGTAACAAGACACACATGGACCAAACCAGAGATCTTCACAATTAAGAATTGCGGGAGACTTGTAACTGCTGTGGCTTGTCTTGTTGTGCCCCGAGCCCTTCAGTGAGGAGGCCGGTGCGCGGCCACGGGGCACTCACCTGCTGCGGGGGCACGGCGAGGCGGCGGCGCTCCTCGGGCGGCAGGTCGCTCAGGCCGGACACGCGGCACCAGTGGCTGGGCACGTCCGCCATGAACAGCTGCGTGAACGCCCCGAAGCCGCACGGGATGCACGCGGGCAGGCACACGAGCCACAGCAGCAGCTTCTGGTAGCGCCCGAACTCGCCCACTTGGGGCAGCAAGTCGTCCAGGTCGAGGCCATCCTGGGGAGGCGCGCGCACGTGACAGAACGGAGCGCTGCTGGCAGCGGGACAAGTGGACGACGACACGGGGGGGGGGACAGGAGTTGATGGATTGGCTTTCATAATGTCAGCGGATATTGACATTAGTCCCTTGAGAATAGTGCATGCTACACCCCGGGAGAGGGCGATGTTCCTCCCTCGCTGGAACGGGAAATATGGCGCCGACCTACACGTCGACTTGCGGGGTTTTACCTTCAAAGTATCTCTCCCTTATCTGCATCGCCCCAGCTGGGCCAAGCATTCAGCACCCGACTCAACTCTCAATATTTGTGGTACAGTAGTGCATGTGCATGTGTAAAAGAGGAGAGGAAGGGGCAATGATGAGGGAGACATTACGCACGGTTTGTTTAAGACACTTCTCCAGCATTCGCCTGGTACTCACCGGAGAAATCATGGAAAACTAACCATTAGAGGAGCCAGTCGTTAGAATTCTCCTCCAGACAGTTGTTGAATTCGTTCTAGATATCTGTCCAAAATCTGCTGACGGGATTCGAACTCTAGGACATCCCGGCTAAAATCGCAGCAGAATTAACGGCAAAGCGACTCTTAAGCTTTCTCAGCCGGTGGGGGTGGGAAAGAGAGAACCGTAAGGGCGAACGGCTGGAGAGAGACTGTGTTGTGAATCCCGTTACACAAAACACTACTCGACGTGGGTTGCTGTGAAATGAATTAAGTTTGTCACAAAATGATAGGGCGAGTCAGGGTTCGCACGGTTCATCATTCGCACGCGTCTGCTGCATGCACGAAACAGGAGGAGTATGGTGATAAACAATAAGATTATAAAAAGGAGCTGTTCTCTTGTAGCAAGTAAAAAGCCCATGAACAGCACTTAGCTGGGAATTTGGAATTAAATGCGAGGAGAATGGGACATTACAAGAGTATTGGGGTCAGAGAGGGTTGCGGGTCAGCAAAACAGGTGCGCAGAGTAGGAATCAACTCGCATTAAGGGTAAGGTGGGAAGATACTGGAGCATGGAGAGGGAGTGCATTACCAAGGTGCATCTATGAAGTAGGTAGCGACAAAACACAAACTAAGGTGCCTTGGGTGAAGGTGAGAAATTTATGAGGACTGTATAACATAATAAAACTAGTGGTGCTACAACAGCACTTACTTTCCCGTATTAGAGGAAACAGCTAAGTAGTACTGTAATATTGCACTTTATGCGCTACTAACATCTTCGCTTGGAACTCACTATTTCCATTGCAGTGTTGTCAGAACTATGTGAATTCTACAACTTCACAAAAATAGAATGCAAAAGTTTTGTAACCCTGTATTGGAAAAAGAAGCCTGATACCCTAAAAATATAGAAATGCCTTCCATTGGGCCATGATTAGGGAAGAGTATTTTAAAACCATGCAACAAATTCTCTACTCACTACAAATGCTACAGCATTTGGTGCAAAACTAAATATTTGCCTGCAAATATCAACATAAATTACACAATTATAACTCCTTTTCATACAGCTCCATTAGGTCACAACAATGACACTAATTCACAGATATTCGCGAGCGCAAAATGAATTCCATTGTTGCAGACCCTGCATTGTCGCTATTCTGAGAGCTATTAATTCTTTTTACTTATTTCAAATATTTCAAAATACACAATTTCTAAAATATTAATGTGTAAGTCTATAACAAAGTTCGAATGTAAGAAACGAAGAAAGAAATAATATACAAAATTGCACATTCTAATTTACGACGCATCCAGCTGTCCGAAGCGCAGTAAATTTACAGCGGCCTATTACGTTTGTCACAAAATTAAAGAAAAACTACTCGTATTTTGAAAAAATTAAGCATGACCGTATTTATTTTATTTATTTATTTGTCAAAAACAGAAACAGAATGGCACAGACTTTCCCGTATTAGTTTTCTATTTTCCTGGGTCTTCGCTAGCTATTCGGAATTGCCACATACTCTTTCTTGCCAGCTACCATCTATCATCGCCAAAAGTGCATTTTTTGTCATTTTCTTAATTTTTCGGTTTCCTATTGGTAGAACAGAAACATTAATTTTAGAATATTAAAGAACACAAAAACCTAGCCGTAAATGGCAATTTTCTTTTAAAAATTATGTGCCGTTTAAGAGAAAATTGCGTTTTAGCACTACTAAAAATGCGAAATTTGAAGCTCATTTTCACAGAAAATTTTTGAGTTTTCAAAATACTTTATGTGAAGTTATTTGAAGCACTTACACTCACAAATATAATCATCTTTACAAATTGCGGATAATGTGCATATTAAAGATGTGAGAGATCTTTCAAAAAATTTACATTTATATAATTTTTGAAAAAAACAAAAAAAACTCAAAATAAACTTCACGCTATACTAATGAGTGTAATTAGCACTATCCGTTACAAAAGTTTCAAGAAAAAAATTGCAGCCATATACGAGAAAATGACGTTTGAGCATTTCTGAAAATGCCGAAATTTGAGCTACTTTTCACAGAAAATGGTAGTGTTTTCGAGAAACTTTACTTGACATTATTTAAAGCATATATACTCGTAAATATAATAATGTAAAAAAATCGCCGATAATGTAAATATTAACGACGTGAGAGACAAGTAAAAAAATTTACATTTTTGTAATTTTTGAAAAAACCAACCGATAGACCAAAATGGCTTTTATGTCATTGATAGAGTACATTTACCACTATCCCTACCAAAAGTTTAAAGAAAACATTTGGAGCCGTTTTTGAGAAAATTTTGTTTTTGTAATTTTTTAAAATTGCACATATTGCACGCAATATTGCACGAAAACTACCAAAATTGTGAAAAACATTTACATGACCTTTATTAAAGAACTCAATATGCAGAACAAATTTTATTTGAAGAAAAAATCTCTATCTTCAATTTTGTAGTTGGAGAAAGACGCCGAAAAAATTCAAACTTTCACAATTTTCGAAAATTCAGAGCTGTACGTGAAAATCGGACCAATGCCATGTTAAAAAGCGTATTTTCCTCTATTCATACAAGAAATTTAAAGAAAAAATTTGGAGCCGTTTTTGAGAAAATGTTGAAAATCCCCGGGGGGCTTCACATAAAGTACCCCCAAATTTTAAAGAATCTTTTTCAAAATCACAAAGCTTCGACTAGAATCAGATCGACTGGGGAATATCAATTTTGAAGAAAATCGACCGAACGGTTTAGGCGCTAGCGTTGACCACAGACGGACAGACGGACGGGATGCCGTCAATCGATTTTTAAGTATAAAGAAGCAACAAATCATGGATTTTGACCACACCACGAGATAGAGGATTTTTTTCTTAATTTAGCAACTGGTTTTATCCACTTATTCGTTTTCACGGCCCGGCAATTAATTTTTTTCTGCCGAAAATTGGCCATTTTTTCGCGCAGCATTACACAACTTTCCCTATACTACGTATATCACTCCGTGTATACGTACGTATACGGGAAAGTAAAAAGAGATATGGGGAACCACTAAATTGGACCTGCAGATAAAACATTGGGGCATAACGAATGATAAAATTGATGGGGATACGCAAATAAGAGAATTTAAAGAGGCGAGAAGCGCGTCGTTTCGGGAAGTGTCGCCCAGCAGGGGAGGAAGATAAGGAAGGAGGAAGAGAGGAAACGAAGGAGGGATGGACAGATGGTAGGAGCGAAAAAAGGAAGCAGTGAGGAGAGAGGAGAAATTATGAAGAGAAGGAAGAAGTGCGATAGAGAGGCAGGAGCAACGTAAGAGGGAGGGAGAGAGGAAGAGAAGGAAGGAGGGAGAGAGGGGAGTAGGGAAGGAGAGAGGAAGAGAAGGAAGGAGGGAGAGAGGGGAGTAGGGAAGGAGAGAGGAAGAGAAGGAAGGAGGGAAAGAGAGGAGTAGGGAAGGAGAGACGAAGAGAAGGAAGGAGGGAGAGAGAAATGAGAGAGGAAGAGAAGGAAGGAGGGAGAGAGGGGAGTAGGGAAGGAGAGAGGAAGAGAAGGAAGGAGGGAAAGAGTGGAGTAGGAAAGGAGAGACGAAGAGAAGGAAGGAGGGAGAGAGAAATGAGAGAGGAAGAGAAGGAAGGAGGGAGAGAGGGGAGTAGGGAAGGAGAGAGGAAGAGAAGGAAGGAGGGAGAGAGGGGAGTAGGGCAGGAGAGAGGAAGAGAAGGAAGGAGGGAAAGAGAGGAGTAGGGAAGGAGAGACGAAGAGAAGGAGGGAGAGAGGAAGAGAAGGAGAGAGGGAGAAATGAGAGAGGAAGAGAAGGAAGGGGGGAGGGAGAAAGGAGAGTGGAAGGAGAGAAGAAGAGAAGGGAGGGAGAGAAGGGAGTAGGCAACGAGAGAGGAAGGGAGTGATTTCGGGCGGATGGCGGAAGGCGTGGCAGTGCAGGGGGGCCTCGCGCGCCAGGGCGTCATTGGGCGGAACCGCCGCGCCGGCGGCGAAAGCGGCGGCGGAAGAGAAACCGGAGGAGGGAGCGTGTCGCGGGGGCGTCGCGGCGCCGGAATCGCGCGCCCGCTGTCTCGCCTCCACTCCCGAGATACACGTCGCACCCCCCACAGCGCGCGCCCCGGCTTCCGAATGCCTCGAGGAGGATGCGCCGCGGCGCTCCTGCGCACTTCCTTATTTTAAGCTTCATGCACATACACTTTCAACATGGACCTGCCGTGTTTTCTCGCATATAACATCCCGTTGCGTGTACGACTCTCATCCTTATAGTAATACATTACTCGCATATTGGAAAAAAACATATTTCCTTCGTCGCCGGCGTCTGGTAACATACGTACAACAGCAATATTAAAATGTTTGTAAAACATTGCATTCGGTCTTCGTAGGTAATTATCAGACGCCGGTTGGTGACTATTAATTAGGTCTTCAGTAAGGGTTGAATTATTATACAAGCAGATTAAGCATATGTTTAGAACCTCCCGTCGACTAAGCATATATTTTGCACCAAATAGCTTTGAAAACAAAATTTTTTAATGGTTTAAGCGTATTAACCCATCTATCACATTTTTCCTAATATTCTAAAATGGTTATTTTTCTTGGTATGCCATAAAATAGGCGTTTTTGATAAAATTCATGAGCTTTTGAACATGTTTACTTTAATAAATTAGGATTTTTTTCTGTCCTATAAAGAGGACAGTGAGGAAAAAGGATATCATTAGGCATGCCAAGTTTTCATATCTTAAAAAATTAATGTTTATTAAAAATTACTTCAAATGTTCATTTTTCCCCTTGAAATGTACGATATTAATTTTTGGTACAACCGAAAATTTTGATAGAACTTTCCAGTACAAACGATTTAGAATGGTTCCAATCTTTGGCGGGGATTGTGACGGGGCTGGTGTTAAGGTTAGTGTGAGGCCCCCACACCCTCTTTAAAATGGCTACACTTTAATTAATTAGTTTTTGGTACAAACAAAAATTCTGTTGGAACAGTCTAGTACAAACGATTTCGGATGGTTCCAATTTTATTGCGGTGGTGGCCGTGTCAGCGTGGAGTTGACAATAATAAGTTTATTATAGCGCGCGTTTGTATTTCCCAATCGAAATAACGGGCGAGAAATTTGTTAGAAATGTTTTCAAGTATGTCGCCGCCATTGATACTGGTTTTTACCACTTACTAATAGTTCACCAAATTTTTCTTGCAAATTTCTCCTGGATGAAATGAGATATTGATATCATACGGAAACAACCGCCCATAACCAAATGCTCTACAGATTACACTAACCATCACTTTTCTTTCCTTATTAAATAATCTGCGATTCCAGAGAACATGTTCTAAACAATAGTATTTTCAAAACAGTTCTAAAGCATCTGCATTATAATGATTGATATGTTTACAGTACAAAATACTGTTTAGTGCCCTATTAATATTTCTAGCTCTATCAATACCCAACTATTTTCGTGGGAAGGCTGAAATAAAACAAAAAAAATGGCAAATTTGTATTTAAAAAAATTACTTTCTCGCCTACTACTTAGTGGCATAGAGAAAGCACTGTAATGGTGCAGCAAAAATAGGCAAGTTTTCAACAGAAAAATTCCTTTTCTGGATCCTTAATTCCAAAAAGTTGACAATTCATGTTCCTATATATGAAAAATAACATATTTCAATGCGTGATGTTTTATCCAGACTGCGGGCCTCTGTCCGTTCGCCTGCATACTACTGTATCTAGTATATAGAAAGTATTGTAATTTCACGTACTCTGTAAGAAGCAGACGTACTGTAATTTTGCGTCGGAAAACGACGAATTTTCAATAGAAAAGCTCTTGGCGCCGGGCTCTGGTAACCAAAAAGTGGATAAATCTTGTTCTCATATTTAATAAATTACTTTCTCTAAAACGTTGAGAAGTTAGAATCCATGTTTTGTGAGTCCTTGATACCGATAATTGATTGTCTTCTGTTTTCTTAAGACTATTTTGATAACACATCCAGTTAAGGGTCAGGTAAAGCCATACGTTTTTAACTGCTCTAGTCCTTGCAGTCAGTGAGATAATGTTATAATATTCGTAATGGAATTGGAGGAGAGTAAAGTTTGAACGTAAATATTTTAGCTGTGAATTTGGTAGGATTCATTTCATTCTTCCATTTTGAGGATCATCTCTCTATTCATCGACTGTTTAGGTGTGATAGAATTCCTTGCTATAAAGTTCATTGGGCTGGAATAAGCAACCTTGTGCTCTGCTCCTTCGCACAAACTTTTTTATACGGGGAATATATTCTGTTACACCCATATGGGATCAGTTTTCACAGGAATTTGAAGGTTAACCGTTACGAACGTTAAACGAACCGTTCTTAAAGCTAGGCGTTTTAAAGTCGTTACCGTGAATAAATTCAATTTCATGATGCGATCTCGATGCGAATACTCAACTCGTGGGCGACTCTGGCACGCCAAAAAGTAATAACAGGAATCTGTCAACAGTGAAACATACAAGGAGGTGATACATGTCACAGGATTCACAGGTCTCAACACGTCAATGGAAGTCCCCTGCAGAAATCTTGAGCCATGCTGCCTGTATTACCGTCCATAATTGCGAAAGTGTTGCCGGTGCAGAATTTTGGGTAAAACTGACTTCTCGATTACGTTCCATAAATGTTCGATGAGATTCATGCCGGGCGATCTGGGTGGCCAGTCATTCGCTCGAATTGCCCAGAATGTTCTTCAAACCAATTTCAAACAATTGTGGCCCGGTGACATGAATTGTTATCAATCGTTGTTTACGAATCATGAAGTCCATGAACTAGTGGAAGTGGTCACCAAGTACCTGAACAAAACCATTTCCAGTCAAAGATCGGTGCAATTAGACCGGCGGACCCATTCCATTCCATGGAATCAGCCCACATCATTATGAAGCCACTACCAACTTGCACAGTGCCTTGTTGACAACTTAGGTACATGACTTCGTGGGGTCTGCGCCACACTCGAACTCCACCATCGGCTCTTACCAACTGAAATCGCAACTCATCTAACCAAGCCACGTTTTCCCAATCGTCTAAGGACCATTCGTTATGGACACGAGCTCAGGAGAGGCGCTACAGATGTTATGCGATTAGTAAAGGCACTCGAATAGGTCTTCTACTGTCACAGCGGATTAAAAACAAATTTCGCCACACTGTTCTAAAGGATACGTTCGTCGTGCGTCCCACATTTATTTCTGGGGTTATTTCACGCAGGGTTGCTTGTCAGTTAGCACTGTCAACTACGCAAAGGCCGCTGCTCTCGGACATTAAGTGAAGGCCACTGCGTTGTCCGTGATGAGAGGTTATGCCTGAAATTAGACATTGTGGATCTCGGCGGAATATTGAATTCCCAAACGTTCCATTTCCGAAATGGAACGTTACATGCGTCTAGCTCAAACTACTATTCCGCGTTCAAAGTCTGTTAATTGCTGCCGTGCGTCCATAATCACGACAGAAAGCATAAATGAAAGCACTACCAATGTACTGCCCTTTTATACGTACCCTTTGGTACGCGATACTACTGCCATTTGTCTATTTGCATATTGCTATCCCATGGCTTTTGTCACTTCAGTGTACTAGAGACCACAATATTTTTGTTGGGCATGAAGTGTGTGATAAAAACCATTATATAACTCTCAGGGAAAGAAGATATGGAATTTACGATAAGAGCTCCATGATGTAAGTTGAAAGAATACTTCTCATGAGATAAAAATTGTCTTTGAAACTGATTGGCCTTTTGCTCACTTTTTACGTACTGCTCACTGAGCATTAATGTGGATTATTTTTCAGTATTAGTAAGGTGGATGTTTAAATAATTGTTTAAAGAGGCTTTCATAACGAAAGGAAAAAGTGCAAACTAAGGAAATAATGTAAACAAAAGTTCGGGAAATATTGCAATTTCCATCCTATTATGCTTCCTTTAGGCTAGCGAATTATTACTTTGACAGATTCTAAAACAGTTGCCGCACTCTACGAAATTTGTTCTATTGCTCCCCATATGGGTGGAGCGACAGTTGATAATGCTTCGGAAGAGCTGAGGGAGAGCAGTTGGAGGTTAAGGAATTATTTGAAAGGAATAAGTTTGTTCCAATATCGTCACTAAATAATGAAAAATAAAATATTGAAAAATATTATACAAATTATTTCGAAAAGCATACGAGAATGTTCATATGAATTCTTCGATGGAGATCTTCAAAGTGAAGCCGTGCATGCCCAAGGGAAACGGACAGCCACAATCACCAATATTAAAGTGCTCGCGCTATTCACATTCAACTAAATTCGCAGTAAGCCGATTCTTGATCAAAGAACAACTCCCGTAAGTAATACTGACATTTGAATTTGATTTTGACACTGAAACTCCACAAAAATAATAGGAAGTGCCGCAGCCCCAGCACAAGTTAGAAAGTTTGAGAAATGATTCGAATGGCTGCGTATGTCCCATCAAGTTCGGTGCGCACTAACCACCGTTTGCTTTGCACCGGCCTCTCCCTCCGACTTAACCAGGCAAACAGAAGCTAAGCATGGTTTTAGATGAAGATTCGAACCGATGCAAGTCATGTGTACACCTTGGTCAGGAGTGCACAATGCCTTACTGATCACGGCTAAATCGACATCTGGCATTCAGGAATGAAAAAAACTTGCTTATATGTTTCTTTTAGGATGTACATCTATTGAAGAAATCAAATTTGCATATTATTGCATAGTCATAGAACAACGCCGCTGCCGGTATTTTCTTTACCAATAGCTGCAATATTGAAGCTACAATACTGAAGGTGTAAGACAATTTTAAACAATCGATTTTTTCGAATATTTTCGCAATTTCAAAATTCAAAATGATTCAAAATATCGGCAATTTTCGAAATTCCAGATGTCTTAGCGACAATAGGGCCTATGCCATTTGTAAACGCGGATTTTGTCCTATTCTAGCAAAAAAAGAGAAAATTTGGAGCAATTTTTAGAAGATGTAAAAAAACCTATGAGCCCAGAAATTAAAAAAAATCCGTTTGAAATTCAAGGAACCGTGGCATCAGTCAGATAGATCGGGTAATATCCATTTTCATGAAAATCTGGCATATCTTTGGAGTTCACAAACGCAAGGACAGCTGATTTGAAGAATAAAAACAAAACGAAATTTGCATAGACCCCCATGCTCAAGACCCCCACAACGTGTATTTTGTGTCACAACTTCCGCATCAATTTTTGCAGCATTATGAAACTTTCGGGAGAAACAAAAACAAAAACAACAACAACGAAAAACATTCCGCCATTGGAAGATCAGAAACTCTTTTTGGATTTCACAGATTAGTGATACTAATATATTAAAACGCATCGCACTTCGCAGGGTTATATTAGTTCTCAAATGCGTGATACATCATAATCAACTTTGGTTAGTACAGTGAAATAATATCCTTCGATTCCGTTTTCCAATATCCTTTGTGTGCAACTAAACATTCGGAGTTTTCAGAATGCAATTCTCCATACATCATATGTACCAACCTTTCTTTCGCAAATCTTGCGGCGCACATGCATCGTGCGAGTCGCTTGTACGAGCAAATACGGGTGGGCGACCTTCGGTCTGCGAAGGGCTGAGAAATGGAAACGCTTTCTCTGTGACAACTGTCTGCGTGGTCAGCGACATTATAACAAATACCTGATAGCTAACAATTGCACTGTCTAGAAAAATCCGTTTTCTCCCTTCCGAACGATGTGGAGCTCGGGTTGAGTGCGTGAGTTCGCGCGTTGGCCTGCAATTAAGAGTTGGCGGGGGGAGGGGTCCATCGTTGTAGGAGACATGTAAAAACATGTCATTTTGCAGGAGGGCTATTTGAAACTGGACGGGGCCATTTATTCCGCGGCCGGAGTCGAAGTGTTTTTACTTTATATACTGGCTGACGTGTGATCTATCTTTCTGAATTTTAGATTGTAAATATTAAAGTATTGAAATATATCACTTTTCTTGTAAACCGACAGTAACGCTAAACATGGAGCATCCATACTTGAAATTTGTTGAGTATGGGATTCCAAAGAATTTCATGTTAAATGTAAATTTGTATCGATTTCATATCGCATTTATTTTACATCTCGTATTTATTTATTTTTTATAAATACTTTTCTTTGGATTTAGCGCTATAAACAGGAAATTGCTTCCGGCTTTCGAGATTGATGAAGGCTATCTAGTTGTCTATTGCCTTCCGCCGTCTCCTGCATTATTACAAAATAGTACCGCGGTGCGCACTGGATACTCTGCGAGAGGTCAGGCTTTTCATGACGTAACACCTGCTTTCCTTGAATCGTTCTAACAAAGGCACAACGCTAACACCAATGCAAGCAAACCCCATTTTTCAAAAATGGAAAAAAATAAAAATTTGAAATATTTAATTACTCTCTCTGTGTGCCCGATGAAGACTTCTGTTTATTAATAATCCGCTGAATATATATATATATATATATATATATATATATATATATGAATATATATATATATATATATATATGAATATATATATATATATATATATATATATATATATAGAGAGAGAGAGAGAGAGAGAGAGAGAGGTGTATGCAGATCGATTGGAGAACATCCGTTTTGGAGAAATTCGTCTGAATGGTTATCTGCTAACGTTGTTCACAGACCGACAGACACGTTTTGCCGGCAATCGACTTTTCGCTATCAAGGACCCTCCAAACATGGATTATAGCTACACTTGTTAGAGGATTTTTTTTCAAAAATTAGCATATGGATTTACCTACTCTTTCCTTGCTATGGGCTATGTAATAAGAGTTTTTCTGTAAAAAATTCGCCTTTTTTTTCGCGTAGCATTATATAATTCTCTAGTTTCTTCTTAAGTGCAAGAAAATAAAAATTGGAGCTATTTTGAGAAAATTTTGAAAATTGCTTGAAACCACACATAGACGACGGAATAGAGGAAGAAATAGTATTAGAGGAACTAATTTACTGCACAATGGAGCAAAGCTTTACCACTTTTCGATGTTAAGGAGCCGCAACTCACGTTTCTCGACCAAAATATCGTCACTTTCCGCTGTAGCGTACTAAACAATACTGTTTCTTTACTACGTTAATACATAGTAAGAAGAAGTAACTAGTAGTGCTAAACTCTACATACTTTGTCGCATTACAAATAATGGTTCGGCAGGTTGATGTAACAGAATAGGTAATGCTACGCAATTCTATAGTACTACATTAACCTGGAAAAGTGTTTCCACTCAGAAAAACTTTCTCCGCGACGAGATTCAATTTCAGGTCCTCTAAGTGAATAAAGCACGATACCGATACACCACGGAATTTGCCACAGCTCTCAGGAGCGCCGGGCTTTCCAAGTAGGCAAGTAACTCGTGCGGACGCGGTTTGACAAGTCTGTGTTAGAGGACGTAATTTACTACATATGGGAACAAGATTTATCCACTTTTTCGTTATCAGAGCCCGACAATACATAAAAGTTTTCCTGTCGAAAACTCGCCGAACTCCGCCACAAGAGATCAATAGGCCTACTTTCTCTCTAATACTTACGTAGCGAGAAAGTAGAAATAGGTTTCGTCATTAAATTGCAATCGTAGAAGGTTTGATAAAAATTAAATATTACAAAATCACCTAAAAACGACAACAGGAAAAAATAACCTGCTCTAGAGTACTCATGTCAATTCTCAAAGTCTTCAGAGGACCAACAACAACAACAACAACAACAACAAAAAGCATTTCGTTCCGTTCTCATAGGCCAATTATAGTAAGCTACGTAAAGTTACGTCAGAAAAGCATGCGCATTTCCAGATAGGGAGTAAACTGGGATATAGTCTACAAATAAAGAAGAAATATACCATAACATCAACGCTTAAACCAACCCTTTACTGGGGTAGATGTTTGCTTGCCAAGTTAAGAATTATTCAGTGGTTTGAGGCGTAACCTTTCAGCAAGGACAACGCTGTGGCCGGCGGCCAGTAATGACCGAGATCAGTGGCGTTTGCGTAGAGTTGTTGGTGTCAACCGACAAGCAACACCCAGCAGAAATCAACGTGGAATGTACGATGAACGTATCCGTTACGACAGTGCCGCAAAATTTGACTTTAACCCTTTCAGTCCTGAATTAATTTGTGAAAGAAAAAAATGTATTTTTTTGTTTTATATGATTTATTATGATATTGAATAAGCAATGGAAGAAAAAGAAATGAGTTTGAATATATAATTTTGGAAATTTTGGCCTTGGTACTTCTAAGTTCCGTCAGGATTTGTGGGTAGGCAAACAAAAATGATTTTTTATTTTATTATTTGTTTATTTTTATATTTGATGATATTCTGAAAAATAATTTTTACTTTCATTGCAACAGAGGAAAACTTGGCAAAATGAACATTTAGAATGAGGTCTGATTGAATTTTTTTAATTGCACATAATTCACATCTTCCTCTTTGGGAGACAAATAGAGGCCAATGGGCACCTGTATTTTGTTTTCTGATATCTTTAGAAACCGAAAATCCTCCTTCCGGCGACATGGGAGATGGAGAATTTGATGACGATGGTGATGATGATGGTCTACCGCTCTTTTGTTTGGAGTGCTTCCATTCGCAATTAGGCCCATTGCTAATTTTCTTCTAAAATCTAAAAGGGACAATTCCCCATTTATGCCTTTGTAAATGACGAATGAATTTACAAATGCTACTTCAATCAGAGCAAAAACTAGTCTGTGCCACCATTTGTTTGACTTTCTGTCTCTGTAATAAAGCGGACGAAAGTGCAGAAATATCATTTGTCTCATTATTATCATCAGAGCTGCACTCCTCGGGGGTGTCTACATCAATGGCATTTCTTCCAAAACAAATGTTATTTCATCTTCTGTCAATGTAGACAGCGGCATTTTACACCTACAGATATAACCGTAAATATTTACACCAGAAAAAGTTGCGTTATGTTTAGCAAATTATTTGTATTTGAATGCACCAGAGTCCTGACGGTACTTTCTAGTTCCAAAAAGTAAATTTATAAAATAAACAATACTTATGAAAAAAATTATGTAAATTATTTTATAGATTACATTACCTGAGAACACAGAATAAAATAAAAATAAAATAAGCAATTGCGATAAGAATTAAAAACTGAAAATGGTGATTCAATAAAGTCTTGAATCGACGTTCAGAGAACACGACTTTTCAATGATGACTATCGACATTTTCTAGTTTCAAGCAAAGAGAAAATTAAATGTTTCGCATCAAGTTTATCTGGCAAACAAATCTCATCCTGTAGATGATGGTGTAAGGAACGTTTCATTGGGATCTTTGACCTCAAAAGTTTAGTTTTTACGGTCCTAGAAAGCTTCGTTTAGGAGTTATTTAATGATATAGATTTAACAATTCTGACGTGCGTTGTTGCATTTTACATGAATATTTAGAAGCATTTTTTAAACAAATACTTCATATTTTTAGAGTCAAAGTGCAAGTCGTCACGTCTGCACGAAATTCTCTTTCTGTAGAGACCTCATTTGTAAAGATTAGGTTGTGTGTGAGAGCCGCAAAGGGAAGGTACACTACTGAAATAATATAGGAGACGATGTTCATAAAGTCATCAGTAAACAGGTTTAATCTATGTCGAAGAAAATAATGTATCTAGAAAAGCCAAGGTTCACGCATGTTCTGAAGTAAAGTAAAAATGCTCATTATCGAGTTACAAGGTTCTTGCGATTCCTAGAGCACGGATTACCATTTGCCAGTTTATATTTCTTCTACAATAAGCACAGGCAAACAAGTGATTGCAAAATTACATAATTTTTACACTAAGATATTACATTCGTCTCGGCCTCAGTTTCTTGGAATAATTCGCAATGGAAAGTGGTGCTACACTCATTGATGAAAGGTTGATGGTCTCAGAATGCGGAAAACAGAGAATACCACATTTTATAGGCGCTTAATAAGTGTTTGCATTAAAGAGAAGATCCGGATTCATTGTGATTTGCTAGTCATACCGCAAGTACTTAGACAAGTTAATAATGGATAATGATACGTTTAAGACGCAAATATCTTACATCAATATTTCTTAAAGTGCTATAAATCATATTTTGGTCGAAGGTGCATAACACTAACACGCAATGCTTTTTTAAAGTCATTAAAAATAGAAATTCAGGAAATAAAAGACACACGATGACCTTCAGTCTTATGCGGCAGTACGCGAGACCTTGCAGGACATACTACACCGGCCCTACTGGCACACGGAAGGGTGGTGTCCAGTACCGCTGTAATGTGAGCTAAAGGTCATATGCAATAACTACGCTAAAGAATTTTCATAATGAAAATCTAGGATTAGGGAAACATTTTGTAGTTTCAAGCAACTCTGGTGTTTCTAAATGCTATTGACTGAGGATTGTTTCGTACACATTAAACTGTGTAGTTTTTCATAAAAGCCAAAGCACAGAAAGTAAATCAAATTAAATCTATTAATCAACCAATCAACTGACCACCGTTTAATGTCAGTATCTAATCAGATAATATTTTTAATTACAGCGGGAACACGAATATTATATTCGGGTATTTTTCGGCTGGGCGACAAATAGATTTGGTGAGATTAAATCCCCATGTACTATCTCACATGATGCCGTTTTCGAGCTAATATTACTTCCTGCACAGGATATGCCATGGGGAGCCAATCAGCTCTCGGCTTCTTGTGGGATATCGCCTTAATTCCAACGAAACTTTTATTGCCGTGATTCGAAACCATAAATAGATTAAAGAAGAAAGCTTCCTAAAAAATCAAATCGTCCTAAAAAATGAGAGTGTAAAACTAATAATTTTTCAATGAAACTGGGAACTTTCATTTGATACAATTCGTTATATCTCAAATCCGTAATTGGCAATAAGAAGAAGAAAACTTTACATTTCAAAATATTCGTAAACGAAACTGAGCTCGAAACTGTGAGAAGGTAACTACAGTGATCCCGGTTACAGTGAACTTCTGGGGACTAACATTTTTGGTTCACTATATCCGATGATAAATTAAATATTTCTCCACAATGAATTATTTTGTTAATATTGAGATACAGCAAAATACATTAACAACACGAATTGAAAATTTCAATATCCTTATTTGTCCTTCAAAAATCAATTATTTTCAATTGTTTGCTTCGTACATTTGTAATTTCTCTAAACGCTCCAGAGTTCGTGCTCTCTCTTTACTTAATTCTGCATTGTCCACTGTCTCGCAGCACTTTGTCACGCAGGACATGGTCTTTGTTTCTGCAGTGAAACTGAGTGGAATGAGGTGATCAGTAAGGTCCCGACTGCGGAGCCTTTACCATCCCCATCAGGAGAGACATCTCCGATTGTGGCCTTTGACCGATATTTTTTTTCAAGCTGCCTAATGTCGAAATTTGAGGCATTGAGGTGATATATTATTTTACAGGAGGGAATTAATGTCCATGTCGTTGTATTTCCTAAGGCCTCCGAGGTTCACTATAGCCGAGGTCCAGATTCACTATAACCGAATCTTCTTCAACCTCGTATTTGTAATGTAAATAAAATGGGACTTAAGTTCATATGCAAGACATCACGCCATAGGAAGGAAAGAAAGAAAAGGTATGTGCTTGTAGGTTAGGATCCTTTTTATCTCACATGCACTCCATAATTACCTTCCAAAGACTGTAGATAGAGTTCAGGTTCAGATTGTATACTCAATATATATTGTTAAATATGCGTCTAGTATAAATATAATATGTAAAATAACTGAGTCTCGAATCTTCGGGAATTTTGGTAACAATTTATTAAAAATACACGATTTTCCAGTGATGTCAAAACAAGAAAACCATGTCGAAAGCATAACTGCCCATTTCACTTCACGAATCAGTTTACTCATATTCAAGATGAGACTCGAGCAAAAATTAAAGACTATTTTGCTAGAGAAATTTTTAAACAATTATATACTACGGTGAGTATGAAAAAGACATTAATTTTACATTCAAGAATATTCGACATTTCCATTCAAATTTTGGTCATACAATTACGTATCAGCATCCCGGGAATCATTTCCCACTGTTTATTTACTGTTCTATCTATTCAGGGAAGAAATCAACGCCACTCTACTAGATGTCACGAGCGCACTTTCACACTAACCCAGAACCACTGACCACCTTTTCAGACACACTAACCCAAAATTCTTGGAATCAGCAGCAGTAGAAGTGTACGCAACATTCAATTTAGACTTCGCACTGTCGTCGACATTTGTGAAGGGGCAAAGAAGAGGAACAGTGGCGACGAACGAATCGAGAAAAGTCGGGTCCATGAAGCCGACCCGATCATGTGGGACGAGTCGAGTAAGGTCGAGCGGATCGAGTCGGGACGAGGTAAGGAGCAGTGGGGTGAGGCCTGTCGCGGAGCAGGGGATGAGCTATCACACTGCAGTGGTAGAGCGAATCCTGTTTATGTAACACGGCCAAGAGGATAGCCGCAAGGCGAGAGTGTCCGGCTTCGGCCCTCCAATGGAGTGGATGACGCGCGTTCGACCCATTCTTGCTTGGATCGAAAAAGGCCTCCGAAGATATCTTATGCAAGCTTTCGGTCAGCACAGAACGAAGCGATTTAACACAGTTAATTTTTCAAATAACCAGTTTTTCTGTCCATTTACCAATTAATGCGCTTACGTAATAGTTATTTATATAACAAGGGATCTAAATAGAGCTTTATTCAGAAGAGGAAAAGGTTACGTCCCGAGAGGGGTAGCGCAGGTCTTATTTCAAAATTTTGACATAATGTTTTCTTTTTTCGTTTTGCTCTCAGTAAGTTGTAATTTTTTCTGTTAACCAATGGCTATTACCAAATTTCGATTTCACCGAGATTAAAGATCCAATTCTCCGCGAAAAAAAATACTTTAATAAAGGAAACTACTGGCGCTACATCTCATTCTTTCTCGTATTATTAGCAACGCCTATGTAATTTTATTAAACGACTTGATCCTGCAAAAGTGCATTAAATCAGCACATGTTTTTTCACGCTCAGATCCGAATTCAGGTTCTTAATTTCAGCACGCCCTTCACATTACCCACATTGCATTTGCATTTCTCAAAAAGTCAGATATTTCCATTGACATTATTTAACGATCTAGAATTAAAGAATAAATTTCATTAAAAAACTAGTGGTGCTAAAACAGCACGTACTTCTCACCTTTAGTAATAATTATGTAATACTATTTACGCCACAATTTCTCCCCGAATTAACACATCTCAGTCATAATTTTTTGTAAAACTCATTACAAATCGTACATTACCGCTACCGCGGTAGAGAGAAAGTTACAAGTACGTAACGCTGCCCGAAAAAAACGGCGAATTTTTGGGCAGAAAAACTCTTATTGCACCCCTGGGAACGAAAAAGTGGATAAATCCAGTTGCTAAATTTAGAAAAAAATCCTCTAACACGTGGTGTGGCCAGAAACAATGTTTTGTGGGTTCTTGATACTGAAAAATCGATGTGTGTCTGTGAACAACGCTAACAGCTAAACCGTTCAGCCGAATTTCTCCAAAATCGATATTCCCCAATTGATCTGGCTGACGTCGTGGTCCCGTTGAATTTGAAACCGATATTTGAATTTGGGGGGTACTTTACATGCAGTCCCCTGGGATATTTTCAAAATTTTCAAAAAGATGGTTTCACCGTTTTTGATTAAATTTTGTGTTTGGATAATGTAAAGAACGTTTATGAGAATGGTGCAGGGCTCATTCTCGTTGAAAACTCTGTTAGGAAAATTGGAAAAATTCAATTTTTTTTTTCAGCGTCTTTCCAAAACTACAATTAGAAGATAGATTTAAGGAACAGATTTCCTTAATAAAACCTGTTTCTTAAAAATTGATTTAGAAATAAAGTCATGTACGTTATTTCGAAAATTTAAGTACTTTCCGCGTAATGTTGCGTCAAAGTACAGGTGATAATGTACGTTCTGTTTTAGCACCACTAATTTTTACTTTCCCGTATACGTACGTATACACGGAGTGATATACGTAGTATAGGGAAAGTTATGTAATGCTGCGCGAAAAAATGGCCAATTTTCGGCGGAAAAAAATTAATTGCCGGGCCGTGAAAACGAATAAGTGGATAAAACCAGTTGCTAAATTAAGAAAAAAAATCCTCTATCTTGTGGTGTGGTCAAAATCCATGATTTGTTGCTTCTTTATACTTAAAAATCGATTGACGGCATTCCATCCGTCTGTGGTCAACGCTAGTGCCTAAACCGTTCGGTCGATTTTCTTCAAAATTGATATTCCCCAGTCGATCTGATTCTAGTCGAAGCTTTGTGATTTTGAAAAAGATTCTTTAAAATTTGGGGGTACCTTATATGAAGCCCCCCGGAGATTTTCAACATTTTCTCAAAAACGGCTCCAAATTTTTTCTTTAAATTTCTTGTATGAATAGAGGAAAATACACTTTTTAATCATGGCATAGGTCCGATTTTCACGTACAGCTCTGAATTTTCGAAAATTGTGAAAGTTTGAATTTTTTTCGGCGTCTTTCTCCAACTACAAAATTGAAGATAGAGATTTTTTCTTCAAATAAAATTTGTTCTGCATATTGAGTTCTTTAATAAAGGTCATGTAAATGTTTTTCACAATTTTGGTAGTTTTCGTGCAATATTGCGTGCAATATGTGCAATTTTAAAAAATTACAAAAACAAAATTTTCTCAAAAACGGCTCCAAATTTTTTCTTTAAACTTTTGGTAGGGATAGTGGTAAATGTACTCTATCAATGACATAAAAGCCATTTTGGTCTATCGGTTTTTTTTTTCAAAAATTACAAAAATGTAAATTTTTTTACTTGTCTCTCACGTCGTTAATATTTACATTATCGGCGATTTTTTTACATTATTATATTTACGTCAATATAATGTCAAGTAAAGTTTCTCGAAAACACTACCGTTTTCTGTGAAAAGTAGCTCAAATTTCGGCATTTTCAGAAATGCTCAAACGTCATTTTCTCGTATATGGCTGCAATTTTTTTCTTGAAACTTTTGTAACGGATAGTGCTAATTACACTCATTAGTATAGCGTGAAGTTATTTGATTTTTTTAGTTTTTTCAAAATGTATATAAATGTAAATTTTTTGAAAGATCTCTCACATCTTTAATATGCACATTATCCGCAATTTGTAAAGATGATTATATTTGTGAGTGTAAGTGCTTAAATAACTTCAAATAAAGTATTTTGAAAACTCAAAACTTTTCTGTGAAAATGAGCTTCAAATTTCGCATTTTTAGTAGTGCTAAAACGCCATTTTCTCTTAAACGGCACATAATTTTTAAAAGAAAATTGCCATTTACGGCTAGGTTTTTGTGTTCTTTAATATTCTAAAATTAATGTTTCTGTTCTACCAATTGGAAACCGAAAAATTAAGAAAATGACAAAAAAATGTACTTTTGGCGATGATAGATGGTAGCTGGCAAGAAAGAGTATGTGGCAATTCCGAATAGCTAGCGAAGACCCAGGAAAATAGAAAACTAATACGGGAAAGTCTGTGCCATTCAAATAAGGTCGTGTTGAATTTTTTGAAAATATGAGTTGTTTTTTTTATAATTTCCTGACAAACGAAAGTCCGCTCGGAATTGACTGCGCTTCGCTTTCGTCGTATTCTCACAACTAAAATTTTAAAAATACATTTGTTTCTGAATTACCTGTCTGAATTACTGAAACAGGTAATTCTGAATTACCTGTACAGGTAATTCTGAATTACCTGTCTTCCTATTCTGAATACATTTGTTTCTGAATGATGTATTTATCAAAACCACATCTTCAAATAAGGTCATGCTTAATTTTTTCAAAATACGAGTAGTTTTTCTATAATTTTGTGACAAACATAATAGCCCGCTGTAAATTTACAGCGCTTCGGACAGCTGGGTGCGTCGTAAATTAGAATGGGCAATTTTGTATATTATTTCTTTCTTCGTTTCTTACATTGTTAGAACTTTTGTTATACACTTACACATTAATATTTTATAAATAGTTTACTTTGAAATATTTGAATTAAGTAAAAAGAATTAATAGCTCTCAGAATATCGACAATGCAGGGTCTGCAACAATGAAATTCACTTTGCGCTCGCGAATTTCTGTGAATTACGTATCATTGTTGTGACCTGAAGGAGCTGTATGAAAAGGAGTTATAATTGTCTAATTTATGTTGATATTTGCAAGAAAATATTCAGTTTTCACACCAAATGCTGTAGCATTTGTAGTGAGTAGAGAATTTGTTGCATGGTTTTAAAATACTCTTCTCTAATCATGGCCCTATGGAATGCATTTCTATATTGTCCAGGTTATCAGGCTTCTTTTTCCAATATAGGTTTACAAAACGTTTGTATTAAATTTTGTGCAGTTGTAGAATTCACACAGTTCTGACAACACTGCGATGGAAACAGTGAGTTGTAAGCTAAGATGTTAGTAGCGCACAAAGTGCAATATTTCAGTACTATATAGCCGTTTCCTCTAATACGGGAAAGTAAGTGCTGTTGTAGCACCACTAGTTTTATCTATATGGACGTTAGACGTTTTCATCTAAGCAGGTTTTCTAAATTGTTATCACTCGATGAAGCACGTGATGAATGATTTGTAAATGGCCAGGCCTGCGTTAAGTTAATGCTGTAACTTTCGAAGCGTATTGATTAAGTACGAGTAGGACATGCTATACTTCGAGTAAAGTAAGATTACTATGCATCTTGTAGAGGGTGACTCAAAAGCAGCAATTGGTTATTTAGATAACAAATAACCAATAGCTATTGCAGAATTCTCGACCATGATGTAGAATTAGGAAATGTCGATCACGAGATTTGGTCGGAGTGAGTAGAAAAATTAAACTCACTCCGACCAAATCCCATGATCGACATTTGCTCACCAATAGCAGAGTCAATCTTTACAAGAAACGTAGAATATGAACATACACAATGATTTCGTTTCTGAAACGATTCGTCCATTCTCACAAAGCAAACAGAATCGAAAATCTCCTCGCGCATACTCACCGAAGGCAATATTTAGAATTTCAATCAGGATATGACGTAAGAAAGTGAATTATACTGGGATTTATTTACAGCTGCCTCTGACAGGCTATCCGCTGTTACGTTGTCATCCAATCGGGAGCTTACACGTCACTACAGTGACGTCACTATGGAGACGGTCAATCTTCCGATTGGATGACACCGTAACAACTGATTTACGTCAGAGGCAACTCTAAATAAATCCAAGTATATACATATAATGTGTTTTAAGTATTCAAATGCACAGTCCACGAATAAACAACACACAAAACATAAAAGAGATTCTATTCTTCAGGTTGTTACCATCACAACAAAATAAGAAGAGTCTATTTACAAAGTATTTTTGGCGAGTTTGGTCAACCATTGGGAAAACGAATCGCACGTCTTCGGACGTCACGATGCCCATGAACGCCCAGCACAAACTTCGATTATCGTCTTCCTACTAATATTTCCTAAGAAAGTAGGAATATATTAAGGGAACCACGTCTTAGGCAGGGCGCAGATTCGGGTATATATGACACAAGAGTCCATTTGTTAGAATTGCTCGATTAGACTCGTTCAATACTCTACCCCGACCCCCCCCCCCCACCCGCATACACATAAAAGAATGTGTAATAATACGCTTGAGAAACAATATTGCAAAAATATTTCTTTTATCTCAAAATATTAGGAAACTGAAATTGAAGCTGATCACATCAGGTTTGCGTTTAAGCGCAATGGTCTTGTTTGAGTTTAAGCGTCTTGGTCGCCTTTGTCAAACATTTGGTCGGGGACGTTGCAATCCTTCATTCACTTTCCACATAAACGGGACTCAAGTTTGCCTTAATGGCTTGTAACCATGCCAGTCAATGTATGTCCATACATAAATAATTGACTTTAAAAATTTAAACATTTAAATCCAAACTGACAAAACATACTAAGAAAATGCACCTACGTATTTTGGGGACAACATAAATTTTGTGGAAATCCATAATAAATGAATAATGTGAAATAAACCACAATGAAAATCCAACGTTTTAACATGTTTATTAATCCCAAAGCAAACTTTCGGAAACTCTTTCCTCCATCCTCAGTGAATCATTATCAACTGTGAAATGAATACATTTTTTTAAAAGAAAGTGGTACAAAATGTACTACTTTTCCCATCATCAGGCAGTCTTCAACAATAATTGTGCAAAATAATACACTATTTTACAAAAAGGAAGAGGTATAAAATGAAGCGCCAAAATTTTTCTCTAGTTTATTGTTCATCATTTTTGTGAACATATTTCTCTTGCGACGAAATTACGATCGCTTACGTTATATCGATTGCAACTCGCACTGCAAACCTAAGTAATGAACAACTATTAGGAGAAACAGCAGATAAACGTTTATTCTATTAGTTTTAAGGCGTTAATAATATTTCGTTTTTATACTATAAGCCGGTTAATAAGAGCAAAGGATAACACAACTAGGGCCCACTATCTAATTAACTATTTTTTGTTTCTTAACACTAGAGACGTAACTTCCCTGCTCCCTCTATATTATTAACGTAGAGCATACAGAGATGATCACTTTAAGGACAATCAATATGTATTATTTATTGTATAATTTTTTTTTTAACAATAGAAAATTCATAGTTCTTCAAATGAGTTACTACATATGTGTAAATTTGTGAAGCTAGTAAGTTAAATAGTTGAACATAATATTTCACATTTTGTAAAATATGAAACTAAAACAAGGCAGAAAATATAGTGATGGGCACTCAGAAAAATGGATCGTAACAAGACCAACAAAGTTAAACAGCATTGTTGAACGCAATTCACTTGTTACTGCTAGTTTATTAAGCTTCAGTCACTTAATAAGTCTAATCATTTTACCCCCCCCCCCCACCAAATTTCGCCGTCTGAATCACTTTCTTCTGCAGAATATTCTGAGGAAAGGCACGACTTGCGAAATACCTTTTGACACAATTGGCAGAACACACCGCAGTTCTCAAAATTCAATGTGTTTCCACATTGGAGGCAGCCCTGGAGGGAAAAAAAAACTTCCGTGGACGTCTGGAGGAAAGAGACTTAAGAAACTTGCTGCTGCTTCTTTCCATCTAGCAAATGCCTATAGAAGTGCTCGGCTGCCAAATGTTCTTATTTCTTTCACCTCCAATAATGTGTTTAAACTTTAAATGGATGAATATGTCATTACTTGTGCAGAATTGACGTTTGTTTTCCCGAGTTTATCCCGATTACTATTTCCTTCCAGACGGTGGGTTTTCTGATTATCTTTCTGCTTGTCTATTCCTTCAGTGCTATTTCCAAATAATACTTTTCTTACAGATTCTTTCTTCTTTCTCTGTTGTTAGGGTCTTTTTCTATTTCTCCCTCTATTTTCTTTTGCATCTGCCTTTTCCTTGTGCATGTTTTTCCATTATCTGTAGGTCATCACATACGGCATTCATTGAACACTGCGTTTCTTTCTTTTTGTTTCTGGCCATATCACACAATCTACTAATGTTGAAACATTCGAATGTCTCGGCATTCTACTTCTGTGAGAACGTCAGTCAGAGACGATGTTCTCGGATGTAGCGGTTCACAATTTGGCGCTGTATAGAGAGGTGCCGATGACTGTGGCACCATCTTCTGCTGACACTTAATCCGGCTGTTCAGAATGTTTCCGTAATGGGAAGCACATCCAGATCACCCCTCTCTGAATCCACTTGTGCTTCCTCTGAAAATTCTTCATACACCTTAAACAACACGAAGAATTCCACGCTGTGTTCTCCTCCTTCTTCTTCATGTTATATAACATTGACACTCTTTCTTCTCCAACAATATCACAGATTTTTCAAATGTCAATGATTTGTTCTGTGTTGTGGTTACAATGTTTTCATTAACCACATTTGATGCGATGTTACTGTACATCCGCCCTAAATATTAAGTGAAATCAATACTCTCAGGGTTCCAGGAAACAAGGCCACAAACTCTAAAATCATTTTGCAAAGATTCTGGCTTTATTGTACGCACTACCTGCTCCAACACCAGAGCGAAGTCATTTCTAATGAGAGTCTCAGAAGGATGTTCTCGACGCCATGTTAGCATTCCTTTCTTCCACGCACCCTTGATTGGTTGAAATACAGTGACATCTGCTTGTTGGAGAATTCTTGTGGCGTTCGGATACAGTGCTATTAAAATTATTCGTAATTCAGAACAGAGCTCACTCGTCTGAAAAGTAAAGTGACTTTTGTGACCACCCACGAAAAGAAGAGAGAGAGAGTTCCTAGTAAAGAACAACACAAATCAAAAGTTTGCAAACTGAGTTCACTTGAACGAAAAGAAGAAGCCTCAATTACATCAGTAACATATGTAACAGATTTAATTGTTCACTGTGAGAACTTCGTCTTCAGAGCGTCTTCATACCTCAAAATCAACGTAATTTAATAATCTGGAATGGTTTTAATACATTTTTGTGGTTTTTCTTTGCTTTTAGGGCATTTTAAAAACGTTTTAAGAGCATTTTATTGATTATTTTTGGCGAGGTTATAGGTCATCAAAATCCGTCCCCTAGTGATAACATTTAACCCCAGAACGTTTACTGAAACAGTAATGGGCATCTTCAAATTTCAGTGATGGGCACTCCATGCCTATCATTGTCCTTACGTCAGAATTATTTACAGTTATGGGCACTACCTTTTTCTGGTCATGGCCTGCTCTGAGAAGGTGAAAACACATATGAAAATGTCTACACTACGCATAGAGCAGATTGAGCAGATTGCAAATAAAACAGATGAATTGACTTAAATCCTTAATAACTGGGCACACCCCGGCAACGAATACATAACGTTTCGATGCACAGACGACAGGTGGAGCACACCACTAACAATTGAACAGTGCCTACACTCACTGCGGGGTCACATTCAATTGATATCCCGAGGTTGCAAACTTAACGACACACACGACACAGATTACATGCAGAGGGCCTCTCGCTGTTTGAAAATCTTGTTATTACCCCCCCCCCCCTTAGAGTTGCTGGGCTCATCACTATACTGGTGCCCTCGACTGTACCAGTTACCCTACCCCTTTTTTGTTTCTTGACACCAAGATCGTAATCATCCGAACTTTCCCTTCCAAGACCTTCCCTTGCGAAGTGATGTAAGAGATGATACAAGACCCCCTGCTTTCTTATCTGTTTTTAATAGCTCAAAAATGGCTGAGGTGCGTACAATTCGCGAATCCGGACGTGCCAAATCGCCAGCATCATTATCATCTGAAGCTCAAGCGCCATGTCATGGCCGCACATTGTAGAATCTCAAAGCGGAATAGTGACTCGCGGATGTTCCTAGCCCCTCATTTACGAAGTATCCGCTCCGGCTGGCTCCGTACGGGAAACTACTTTCACTAGACTGTGAATGGTTTTGCGGCGGACTTCATCTCTGCGTTTTTGCGGATGACTCTTGGGCCTTTCACTCGTTTCGCCTCGGACTTCTGCTGATGCTCTCAAGCAGCCTCCACAGAGCAGGGACAAAGTAGCAGAACGCTGGAGAGCCTGCTTCGTTATCGGGCTTCGTGCCCGCCATTACAACAGATCTTGTTTTCATGCGTCATTAGAGATGTTTGCTCAGCATTGTTTTGCATAGCGAAAACTCGTGACCAGGCCACTCCTCACTCTCCGTGATCTTTACGGTGAGCATGTTTAAAAGACACCGCACGACCGCGTGTGATTGCGACTTGCGGTTTCAGTGCCTTTCGAAATGGCTCGAGAGCGAATAGTATAGACAGATAAATTGTAAGACGAATATCCAGGAAACATCATTAAAACAAAAGAATGGTCTTACACGTATATTTTCCTTATTGCAACAGAAGATGCTCTTCAGCACATACAACGTTTTCGAATACACATGTCAAACACATTCATAAAATTGTATCATGTTTATGACTCATGACAGAATGTACTTCAGCGTCGAACTCTCGTAAAATACAACAAAAGATACACAAGTTATGAATTGAAAATCATTTTATGTCTTATTTAATACGTACTTACGCGATTTTTATTTTTGCCATAAGGACTGCTTTAGCACATATTTCCAACGAACCCTGTTGAGAACATTCTTTAGTTCGCTTATCACTAATCCTATGCAAATTTTATCTTTTCTTATTTCATAATTTCGATTAATTTTCCTTGAATGAAGTACCTTTCAATGGAGCATTCATTACATTTTTCCATAAGCTACAAGAGATTAATATTAACACTCCACTACTCGTAAACCTGTAGGAACGAATTTGCTCGCACGGGTATTTGAATACTCCAAAATCAAAAAGCGAATTCTTTATGGAAGAAAACACTGGCAATATTTTCGTTAATGATTTTAATAGACATATTTTATGTACGAAATTATGTTAAATGCGCGCACAATTCGGCGGTAAGGATTCTGCGGGCACTGCCAACAATCACCAATATACAATGTTCACTTCAGAAAAGTGAGCTACGAATGGTGTCTTCTCTAGTGGCTTTTTTTCGAGCTCTGCATTTAGCGGTATAATCTCCAGTGAAAACATTAGTTATACCCTTCGTAGTTCTCACGAAATCCGGCATTGTAAATAGGTTGAAAGCAGGGTTGCCGTGCGCCTGCATTCTCATAACTAGGGAACGCCATTTGTTGTAATAAAAAAGCTAAATATGTACATTTATATGTAATTACTTTTTTCAAAATATGTAGGAAAAAATAAATATATATAAAATAAAATTTTGCTATAACGTTTAAAATTCGTCACTCCAAGCGTTTTCCGAGCACAGAATGTCGCCGATCAGATCTTAACAAAAATTCTTTGGAGGCTTAAAGAAACTTCTACCTTTACAAAAGTAATTATTCCCTAGTTTAATCCGAAATATGTAATACTTTCATAGAATAAACAATGTTTTGGAGGAGCCGGCGCTCAAGTGAAGAGTATCGTGTAGCCAGTAGTGGATCCCAGGGTAAGAGGATTAGACAATCATCTGAAAAATCCTTGTTAGTTTTGATCGAGTTACTCAGCGGGTCTATGAAACATGAGCAAGCGAGTGGTTGAAATTACTTCTGCCTCATATACATTCGCTTATACGTCATTCCGACGGCTACCACCTCGGTTTACCAAGAAGCAGAGGAGGGAGGGGTGGTGGTGCTAGGTTTGAGAATAGCGAAAAGTCGGCGTTAATAAAAGCGCATTGCATGGCTTTCTAGGAAAGATGATTCCAGTAACATACGTCGCGAATTCGCGTCTGAAATGATCTATTTGGACGTACGTAAAATATAACGTATATTAAAATGTAACGAAATATGTAGTAATAGGTAAAAATATACAATTATACCAAAATATGTAAAATAAAAATGGTTCTAATTCATTCAGAATATGTTGTTAACTCTAAAAAAATATTATTGAATACAAGTATCTTGCCCCTGTAAAAATATGTACATGAAAATCCGTTTCCTGCTCATAACATTGATAAGTTACACAGACGCTTGCGCGTGGTTTCAGATGGCGCAGATCCCCTAAGCAACATTGTAAAGTTATAACTCGCAAGCTACTACACATACGTGAATGCAATAAATCAAAATATATTTCTTTTAGCTTAATTTAAGAATATATAAACTGGTTTGCGTGAGAGAAGTCTTCTAGAAGAAGAAAAGACCATGGGGTATCCAACACCCAGAACGTGAACTGGAGTGTTACGAGATATTGCAGTCACCCAAATCGTTGTCATTATCACGCGAATCCGCAAACCCTACTCTTAGCATTAGAAATCATACCGACAACATTATACACGATCAGATTTCTCTCTTTTCCTAGCGCCGTGAATTCTTTTTATCGGCATCAAACAACACACTTCCAACATCCGAACGTCCATTTCGACAACTTTTCTCTCTTGACATTTACGTTAAAGGACCCACAAAGCCATGGAACCACCTCAACGAAGTCGACCGGAAAAGCGCGCGAGCAAACGCTCGTCACACCGCGTGGCGACGAAATGTGTAACATAACGTAACGCAAATTGAACAGGCCGCCGCGCTCGCTGCTCTTTAACAATCGCCGGCGCTACACGCACTGGCGCAACGAGGGGGAAGAAGAAAAAGTGTCGGGGCAAGCGAATCGCACCTGCCACGCCGCCCCGCCCCGCCCGCCCCGCCGCATTCTCGCTGCGCCGATTTCGCAGGAAAGTGAGAGCGCATCGACTGCTCGAGCCCGATTTCCGCAGCGGCGGCGGCGGCGCGGCGGCGGCGGCGCGGCGGCGGCGGCGGCGGCGGCGGCAGAGGTGGTAGGATGGTGAAGCGGTGGCCGCCAAGCGGCGGTGATGCCGGGGCTGATGGCGTCGGCGGGGGTGGAGGCAAGGGCGGTGATGAAAACGACGTTGGAGGCCGGGTCGGCGGCGGTGGTTGTTACGACAGTGGGGATAATAAGAAGAGTAATGATAGTAGTAGATGATGGCGGAGATGGTGGTGGTGGTTGTGGTGGAATGGTGGCAGAGGCAATGGCAATATGGTCGCAGAGGCGATAACTGTAGTGGTGGCGGTGGCAGTATGGCGACAAAAGTGAATATAGTGCCATAGGAGTTGGTGGAGATGTGGTTGGTGTTTATGGAGGTGTGAGCGGTGGGTGTGGGGTTGGTGTTGGAGATGCGGGTGGGGTTGTCGTAGGGGCGGTGGTGATGATAGCGAAAGTAATAATCTAGAGGAGATAGCGGTGGTGATGGTAGTGATGTTCCTGGCGGGATGGTGACAATGATGATAGTAGAGATGATGGTCGGTAAAGGTAGTGCTGGAGGAGGTTGTGACGGTGGTGGTAGTAGTGGCGGTGGTAGTGTGGTGGAAATGTTGACAGAGTTGGTTCCATTTCCGTCGTAACGAGTGCGTCGCTTGACGCCTTCGCCTCCGCCGCGGAAGCTGTGCTGCGCGAGAGGTGCGCGAAGTGGAGAGCGCTTTGTGCTGCAAGGAGCCCTATAATCCGTGACTGGGACCTTTCGCTGCGCGCCGGTTGGCTTGGAGAGCGGAATCCGTTTCGGGAATGCAAATAAATCGGTGTGTTGCAGAAGTGTAACTTTCGCAGGCAGGAAATATGTCTCTCTTCCGGGTTTGCATAAGGGTGGTACCACGGGTTATCGTTATCTTAAAACTTTCCCTGTGAATTCAAACAGATGGCGTGCGCCGTGAATGACTTTGGACATGAATGAACTTTCAATTACGAAAATACCTCTAATTTCTTAAGGAACAGTTCCAGAAACGAAAGAATGCTTAAGATTAATTTATTGAAGGGAAAAAAACAACCACCACGATGCTAAGTCTCGATATCTTGATAAAGTTGTGATACACACTATGATAGTGAATGAGTCAATTACGAATAGCGTGAGCTAAATTGCAGCGATGAAACGAGATGCGTTAAAAAGATGTCAAGATTTTACGATAAGTCACATGGCATGGGGGTCATCATGTGATACTCGAAATCAATTCGGAAACCCTTGACTTCCAGTTGCGTTCTGCTCTCTTTCTTTATACAAATTTTCCCGCCGTTCAGAAAATTTGAAATTTTTGAGGAAATGTTTAAAATTATTCCTAATGTATCTTCAGGCTCGTAGTAAAGTAAACAAGTAAATTTACGTCAGGTCAAGAAGATACAATTACATAACTTTTCAGTTTCTACCGCTTGTCAAGGTTTCCAACAGTCACAGACGTTTAAGATTAGAAAGAAAGTAAATCTGGCCAACCATTTAGAAAATAGGATTAGGGCAACAATACAGACGTCTCCAGACAAAGAACTAAACATACCTATTCGAAAAGAAAAGCAATTAAGCACTATGTCCATGGGAAAATGGCGTCAAATAGAACATTGCTGAAATGGGCAAACCAATTTCAAGCTGACACTACCATTCTCGCATGCATTTGATTTGAAAATCCTTCAAAAATGCATGTTTTTGAATGATCGAATTCAAAACACCCTAGACCACCGCAAACCAATGGAAACGAACAGCTGCTGGATGACCACCCGTATTATGCTCAGTCAGAGGGGAGATCCAGTAATGAATTTTTGGCCTTTCTTTTTTCTTAACAGACAGAATGGGAAAGTCTCTATCAAGTTCGTGAGACCGGAAAGACGTGCAATTCAACTTCTGTTAATTTCTGAGATCAAACTGCGAAGAGAAATACTTTAAAAATGTTATTACGTTTGAAGTGGATTGTGGCAAATAAAAAAACAATATTTCCGAAACTGTACACTGATGCAATCACGTCACATCACCTTACAAAATGAAAAAACAATCCATCTTACATAACCCCTAGTCCTGTAGATTTCATTTATATTTCAAATTAACGTTTATTTCGGTTTTCTTCACTGTTATTTATTTTGGACATTCTACAGGATCCGGGTAAGAGCAATAAGGTGTGGGTGTGAGTTGAGACCGTTAAATCGACGAACAAAGAAAAGATAAGGTAATAGTAAATTTGAAAGCATGTTGTCACGATTCAATATCAAGGTGGGTCACCCGATTTTGGCAGTCTTCTAACGCGCGATAATGTTATTGATAAAACTAACTGCGGTCAAAACTTCAACCATTAAAGATGCAAAACGAGTAAAAACTGAAGGTCTACTTCTCCATTAAAGAAAGAACTGCCCATAAACAATACATTTCAATATCTTCTGAGCGTATTTTCACGTTCCTTTCACCAGTTATTCTACTGATAATTTCTGGATTATTCGCTTTGATCATGGAATTTTTCAGATTCCATGTATTTCACAAACTTACAATAATTAGGAAAAGCAACTTAACATGTTAAAAGAGAAGGGACAGACAACTAACGAACTGCTCATGGGCAACGAGTAAGAATTCTCGCACTTATTAACCGGGATGTAGCAGGAGATAAATCAATTTTACATCAAGGACAATCGATTGTTCTTATGATAATATCTTACAAACTGCTTTCAATTCCAGTTTGAGCATATCAAGATTCTGGATCGGATCTTACCAGAGGCTATTTTGTTTTAATTGATTTTTCACATTTTATTTTGAAACTGGAGAATGGTTTAAGGATTTAATATTGTACGTTACATAGATGATTTTAGATCTCTGAAATTTGTCCATTGTGCTAGGTGAGACATTACAATTTTGATAAGCAAAATGTGCAAATATTCCATGGATGAGACGAAGTTTGATAGGAATTACAGCCAAATTGGACCGTGATCACCGACATGATCACGCGAAACTCTAATCCAGGACATAATTTAATTTAGCCGACGCTCTATTCTCACAGGAAATACGGAAGTATCCTTTAGTATTCACTAAGCTTTACTAATAGCTTCAAGTATTCGTGTTTCCAGTATACCCTGCAGGGCACAAAAGCAATTAAACTTACGTCATCGTAGGTCAGTATGACCTGGTATTGGTTCTTGCTACCTTACTATATTTACTACTATGCGCTGCACAGGTACAGCACACTGAAAGTTACCAACACTCAAATGCAAACATAGAAATGAAATAAAATCGATAATTCATTCAAAACGAACTGCTACTGTTTTTGACTCAGATTTTTCGCCTTTCCAAGAATTTCATGACGGAATTAACCTCTTGTTCTCTTAACATGTTGGTCCTCTTAAGAACCTGAACTTCCCGAACAACCTCGAATTCTTTGGACATCATCTCAAAAAACAATTTTCTCACAAGAATCACCAAATCTTCAAAAATATTAAATGATTCGCCCTTAAAATGTATTCTATTAAAATAACAGCCAAAATATAATGGGGATGAATTCAAATTTCGAGCAAGACATTGAATCAAAATAATTATAAATTATATCAAGAGGGCAGTGGAAGGCCGTGTTCCACATACTGAGGTCATTAGTAATTATCTAGAAGGTAGTGTGGATCAACTGAAAGTACTAGTTATAAGTAAAAGTATCATTTCGTACAAACAAACTGTTCATTAAACCCAATCATAAATTTAAAAAAACCTCTATACTTATTCAAAATATCTGCAGATAATAGTAATATTGGAAGCAAGTCACAAAGTACGCTTGAAATTATGCCTGCATGCGAATGACTTTGTGACTCAAATACCACAAAGAGGAACTTCTTTCCAAGGAATATCCTAGTGTTAAAATATGAACCAACATATTTAAACTTTTCCCTGTGAGTTAGGTTGATTGGACATTCCATTAATGTTGTAAAGGTTGTTGAATGATTTTAATAGACGTTAATTCATTCCAACCAAGCTTTCGAAAACCGCTGACAATACACAGCAGTCGTTTTTTGTAAATAATTTTAAAAATTGAACGCAGTAAACATTGAAAATTCATATTACATAAACGATTTCGTTGGCATCATTTAACGTCCAGTAAACTTTGGTAAGACGCGCCACTCAAGTGTAATGGTACGAATTTGGGCAGCGGGCCAATTGACCCGCACACGCGAACCGCCTGCCGCGTAGACAGCCGCCTCATCGCTCCGCGTAAGGTCATCGCACACCAGCGGACGAGAACTGCCTGGCTATTTCACCCATTACGCGGCCGGAAGTCGGCGACAGCACGGACGACCTTCACGCCGCGGGAGAGAAGGCGTGCCGAGCGCACGACACAACATGTGGCGGAGGCGGTGGGGGCGGGGGAGGCGCGGCGCGGCGCCTGCGACTTCATGCGGTGCGCGATACCTCTCGTAACCTTGCCAGCGGTGCATGTGTAGCGGCGGGCGCGAGAAACCCGACCATGGGCGCCGGCCGGCGGCGGCACCGGCGCAAGAGATATATACCTGCAGGCTAGATTCGCGGCGAGAAAGCTAGTGTGTGTGACCTCGTGCCAGTGAACTCAAGGCTCAATGCCGCCCCTCTCCAGGGTCAGAAGAGGTCCAGAGGACCCCAACTATCGGCGACCTGACGGATAATTTGATGGAGTTCACTGGGTAGAAGAGAGCGCAATTTCATTCGTAAAATGTACTTTCTAGTGTATTGAAGTTTCCTTATAGCAATGGAAAATTCTGAATATTTTTGTTATAATTAGCTTATATTATATGGAACTCACATTAAATTATATTATGAGAGTAATATACTGTTGAAGTGCAAGAAAAGTGACACATTTCATCAATCGTGTTTGAGTTAAGTAAAGAAATATGCTTAGAAAATAAATTTTTACTTACTAACAAAAATGTCACGAAAGTAGTTCACAAGGCGGCCTGCATACCACTTCGTTTTTGCATTCGTCTTCGACCTGCATACCATATGCCTTAGGGCGCGAAATAAGCAGCTCCGCGTGAGATAAAACCGTTCTCAGGTAAACCAATGTGAGATGAGTTACTATTGTAGTGCATCAGCGACACGTCATTTAATACATATGATATTTAATCCAAACAATTTTCTGGATCAAATACGGCATTCTTATCCCCAGTGAAATGTTGCTGCTGCACATGGAATGCTTCGAACCAGAACACAGGAGCCACGTGCATGGTAGTCACGTTATGTTGAATGACAGACGTCTGGACTTCATTTAATTTGATAACACCAACCAAACTGTTTATTTCTGTCCAGTTTCAAGCACGAGAAAATAAAATGCTGTTTCTTTGAATATTAACATGAGTGATAAACCAAAAAAAATGTGTCGCTTAATATCTGTATGTCATAATTCATTTTCTTTAATTTCAGACGAAACAATCATGCACAGCTCACACGAAACAATCATGCACAATCAAGCAAACTACTCAAGGAAAACTCCACCCAATGCCTTACATTCACCTTCCTTAACTTCCACAGCTTTCATTCCTCTCTTCCACAACTCCCGTTTCTTACTCCTCTCCACCTTTCCCAAACAACAGACCCAATTAAATAATTATCGTACTTACTACACTTTCTCCTTCCTGGTGTCCAATTCCTATGTCATCATCTTGCTACCTTATTTTTCTGTCCTCACTATTTCTCCCTTTCCACTTTTATCCCTCTATTTCTCTACACCCCCTCCATAAACGCATTTGTATACAATTGCTCTTTGGACGTGAATAGTGAAATACGTTAGATGAAAATTCACCCAAATATTTCACTCTAATTCATTGCAAGTTATCGCAAGACATGGAGGTTCAGTGAATACGAACATGTGCTAGTGTTCGTTTATTATTTCTAAGATCTAGTCCCACGCACACAGCCTCGACGTCACGAGCGAAAATCGCACAAGCAAGAAAACCGAGGTTGTGACGCTCGACAATTTTGTCTCCGTCAGTTGAGTCATGATTTCACATTTAAAAAGCAAAACAAAACACGTCACAAGTTGAAAAGTCTAAACAAGGAGTGCAAATTATGTAAAACAAGTTTAGATGAAACAGTTCGCTTTAGAATTGGGGAAATGGTGAGAATATATTATTGTATTCCTACAGAAAATTCAATAAGGGAAAGAAATTTAAGTTCAACTGATAAATCTTTAATAAAAGAGGAGCAATATTGATTCGGGAGTAATGACATTCTTCTTATTCATAGTTTCCAAAAGAAATTCGTACTAAAAGTATTAATTACTGTTTTCATACAGATTCAGCTCGCTTGTGTATAGTAAATATAACTATAATAATTGGATTATTAGCCTGAAAGGTTCCTCGTGCTAATTGTTAACATCATCGCATATGACATGTCACCAATTCCTTTCAAAAGAGAGGAAGCGAAGCCAATAGAGCCATTGCTCTGACCTGAGAATCAGCCCACTGCGAGCGGGCGCGAGAGAGTACAAGCGAGCGAATGGAACGCCTGCCACACTCATTGGTTCACGGCTGTTGCACTTTTCATTCGTGAACGATACCCTTTACAAGATGTCCAAAATGCAAGAGGTTTGCAAACTGCAGATGACATTCCTCGAAGTATTGCAATATTCGCTTTGTCCACAAATTGAAATTATTATGCATTTACGAGATAAGGGGACACCTCAAGAAAGTAAGTCAAAACTGAAATAGCTGTGTTTTCCGTAATTGCTGCACTATCTTTCTTACTACACATTTATTATGCAGCGCTATATATCTAGTCGTAAGTCAAGAGGTATGTGTCGAACCGCCCTAGCAAAAGAAAAGCAACTGCGCAGAGATTGTATTTTCAGCGTATGAAAATGGTTCACGCATGGAGGCGTAATCCCCTTGCGATCCCCCTCCTCCTTCCTATGGCATCCAGAAGCAAATAATTGTGAAATTCAAGAGGGCAAAGAGATATAGAAAGATTCCTAAGATTATTTGATCACTTTCTTATGCAGCTTATTTTATTCAATTTATTTTCAGATATTCAGTAAACCTTAAATGAATTCTCCCTCTAGGAAGGACATTGAACTATTTCGAAATCTTAGGTAAAAATATTCTTCAAAGGTAGCTGATCAATATGTATATTGAATGGTGCATATTCAATGTACACCACTGTGTATATTGAAAGAAGTTAACACATGAAATTGGTTTTTGAAATGATAGCCTCTTTTCAGAGCAATCTTCCTGACGCAATCCGTAATATAATGATTGCTTAGATAATTCGTTTGGAGCACAAGCGAGCATAAAATCAGCAACTTAAACGTATGCCTACCAGAGAGTGGAAAAACACACTTGATTGGGCATAAAAGTGGTTTGCAAATGACGGAGGCTGGTAACTTTCTGATGGACCTCTTGCGAACGTGCACCTACAAATACATTTATTTCTGTGATCTCTCTACATCCTAATTATGAGATCATGGATCAAGGATATGTAATGGTGCTGAAACGTTTTCATAACAGCCATAAACAGCACGATCAGCGTTTGGTGGGGTTGTAGAGTCAATCGCAATACAAATGAAACAATGAGTTGCTATGAGCCTTTGAATTACACTTTCTTAAGGATACGTGGTTAAAAAAATCTAAAAGCCACCAAACATAACTTTCGAAGCCAAACGCATTACCCATTTTTTACATAATACTATTACTAAAAGGCATACGAGACCATTAGATGCGATTTTCTAGAAATGCTATTTATAATAAATTTAAAACGTTTCACCGAGTCAGATTTATCAAAAGAAGTTCTTCGATATTTCGAAAGTGTAGGCGGTATGTATCAAAACTATCAATGACATACCTATTGGCTTGCCTAGAAGCAACCAATGGGGCCCATACAGAAATTAATATAAATGACTAAGCTATAAAAACTGTACGCCGGGGCATTAAGAAACGGTAATCTGAACGCGATAATTCGACGCGAACAATTTGTCACTGCTTCATGCAATCGGATCCTATTAAATAGTACCATCCTTTTAAACTCTGTTAACACATTTCGCGTAAGGAATCGACAGTACAAATCTTACCCAGCGGGTTCTCATTCAATGAACACATACTTAATGATCAGTTGCATAACTTAAAATATGCCCTTCCCTTTATCATTATTCGTGAATACTTAGTTGTATTTATGCTCAGGGTGTTCTTATCAATATTTCCGAACAACTAATGTATCTAATCTTGTTTTTCCGAGACTACTGCAATTTTTAAATTCAGTGGATTGTTTATTATGAGACGAGTTTTCAGATATCATTTCACAATACCAGAAATCAATTTCAATTTCAAAACTCCATCGGTCATCTCTTGAAAAAAGTAGCGTAGCTGAAACACGAGTGCGATGCTGGCTGAATCCTAATGGTCCATACCTTTGGAAGACACTCCTTACAGACATTCAAAAGGAAGTCATTGGTATGCTTGCAATGACGGCAACAGCACGACGGCAACCACTTTCGGCATTGCACGGTTTCGCAATCGTTGCAAGTTCAGCTCTGAGTGAAATAATATTCACAACTTCTTGGGACAAGTAAATCCTATAAATATAATTAGAATCCTTATCAGGATGAATATTTGTTAACAGGCATTAAATTTATCGAATAGTTACCCAAAAAATCAATTCATGAACTACACCTTAATCTTTTATCAGAACTAAACTGGGTCGCAAT
Organism: Acheta domesticus; assembly: GCA_031308135.1. Taxonomy (NCBI): domain Eukaryota; kingdom Metazoa; phylum Arthropoda; class Insecta; order Orthoptera; family Gryllidae; genus Acheta; species Acheta domesticus. Next base: position 95,319,604 of record JAHLJT010004567.1, on the reverse strand, counting down.
CACATAATAAGTAACTGGAACGCGATATCACAAGTACATCTTAACTGATGTGACGTTTACAATATCGTACGCGTTTAAAGTATGACTTTCAATAGTATTGAACGTGTTTTAAACCACACTCAGAATAACTAGGATACGAGGAAATATTCACATTCCTACTTCTCTGAAGAATGTTCAACCATAAACATTATAATACTCAATTTTCTTTTTCAAGAATCGTTCATCTCGCTACATTACGTGAGTCATGTGTAAGATTTTCTAGGAAAGCATAATGGTAAACACAATATGTCTTCAACATTTTTCCTGCGAAGAAAATAAAACAGCTAGAGGACAATACTGATAAAAAATAAACCAGTGCAGATCATAATATGTAATTTTTCAAATCTCGAACTACAAGTGAAATTTGGATTATTAAACAAATAAAAAAACGTTTTCAGTGGCAACGTTATCGGCTTCATTCTTACAAATCATGTAAAAATGTAAACCATTTTAAATGTAGGGGTAATATTATGAACAAAATTAAATTAGTGGTGCTACAAAATGGCACAGACATTCCCGTATTAGTTTTCTATTTCCTTGGGTCTGGGCTAGCTATTCGAAATTGCCAGCTGCCATCTATTGCCGCCCAAAGAACATATTTTTGACATTTTCTAAATTTTTCGGTTTCCTAATGGTAGCACAGAAATATTCATTTTACAATATTAAAGAACACTAAAACCTCGTCCTAAATGGCAATTTTATTTGAAAAATTCGGAGCCGTTTTTACGAAAATGGCGTTTAAGCGCTACTAAAAATGCGAAATTTGAAGCTCTTTTTCACAGAAAATTTTTGAGTTTTCGAAACACTTCATTCGAAGTCATTTGAAGTCCTTTAACTTACAAATACAATAGTGTTTACAAATTGCTGGTAATGTGCATATTAAAAGTGTGAGACATTAAAAAAAACATTTATGCAATTTTTGCAAAAACAAAAAATATCCCAATTGAACTTTATGTCATATTAAAGAGTGGAATTAGTACTATCCGTATGAAAAGTTTGAAGAAACAATTCGGAGCCATTTTTGAGAAAATGGCGTTTGAGGGTTTCTGAAAATGCGGAAGTTTGAGCTAGTTTTTATAGAAAATGGTTGAGTTCTCGAGAAACTTGACATTATTTAAAGCACATGTACTCGTACATATAATGATGTGGACAAATCGCCACTAATGTAAATATTATTGACGTGAGAGACAAGTAAAAACAAATTTTGCAATTTTTGAAAAAAAAGAGCAATATGGCGTTTATATTATCTCTTATAGAGCACAATTAGAACTATTCCTGCCAACAGTTAAAAAAAATTGGAGCCGTTTTTGAGAAAATCTCGTTTTCGTAATTTTTAAAATTGCAAATACTGCACGCAATATTGCGCGAAAACTACTAGTTTTTTTAAAAAAATGTATGTGACCTTAATGAAATAACTCACTTTGGAGAACATATTTTATTTCGAGGAAAAATCTCTATCTTCAATTTTGTATTGATAGGAAGACGCCGAAAAAAGTCAAACTTTTACAATTTTCGAAAATTGAGAGGTACCCGTGAATATCGGACTTATGCCATCTTCATAAGTGTATTTTACTCTATCAAAAGAAATTGAAAGAAAAAAATTGGAGCCGTGAGAATATTTTGAAAATGTCTGGGGGCTTCATGTAAATTACCCCCAAAAATTAATGAATGTTTTTCCAAATCGCAGAATTTCGACTCAGGCCAGATAGACAGGGGTTTCTTCAATTTGGAAAAATCCGTACGCATAGTTTAGGCGCTAGTGTTGTTCACATACACCGGAAGGATGGACGGACGGACGGGCGGACGAACGGACGATCGTCCGTTTTGCTTTCAATTGGTTTTTTGGTATCAAGGACACACAAAACAGGAGTTCTGGCTACACCACGTGTTAGGGGATTTCCCCCCCCCTTAATTTAGCAACTGGCTAAATTAAGCCAGCAAAGCTATCCACTTTTTCGTTATCACGACCCGGCAACGAATTTTTTTCTGTCGCAAATTTGCCATTTTTTTCGCGCAGCATTACATAACTTTCCCTATACTATGCATATTACTCCGTATTTATTCCCGTATTGCATATTACTCCGTACGGGAAAGTAAAAATTAATTAAATGTAACTTCGGCCCTTTTCGAGCTACAAAGAAATACTCACCCCTAGCATGTTCCGATAATAATTGATGGTACCCACAAAATAAGTGGGGCTAGTGGAGAAGTAAAATGAACGAGGAAGTCGGCTTCAAAAACTGAAAGATTCTGAGAATTGAATAGGCTGTAGTTATTGCTTGATGAAATGTCAACAGCTAACAAATCACGCCAAATGCGTGGATTCGGAAAATGTATTTTTGCCTAGAGTATGATTTAAACCCCTTGCCTTTTTTTCTTAAAACACACACACAAAACACCCTTTCTTCATTCACCTCATACTGAATTAGCGAAATACAAATATATTCTGGTTATAATTTCTACTACACACCAAACATAATATTGATGTCTTCACAATGAATGCTATTGAAACAAACTATATGATTGACGTAGTGGTAAGCGGAAGACAATATTAGTACGATAAAGAACTGCCCGCTCCGCAACCTAAAGCTACTTCGCCCCGGAGGCGCAGAGGTTTCCCTCAAATCGACACAAGTTCAAAAGACCGTAGGTCAAAACTGAGTACTTTTGGGAGAGGAACAACGCCCATTTCAACAAGATACATTATATTTATATTTTGTTATAACTTGAGTATGATCAACTGATGGCATTACGCAATTTTTCACCCCAAAGAGACCACAAAATCCACGATTTAGAAAAGACAAGAAAAAAGAAGAAAAGAACACAAGAGTAAAATTTTTGAAATATGTCATTTTGAAATTTGGGTGTCGAAATATGAGGGCACAACCGAACAATCGCATTCGAATCGACTTGGCCGTCCGGGAGACGTCGCGTCCTAGGAACAGATGTCAACGTTTCGGCGGAAATCCATTTTGCCTTGAGGAAGGTCGCAGCATGACAGCCGAAACGTTGGCATGTGTGTCTCGGTCGCGGCGTCTCCCGGGCAGCCAAGTAGATACTGCCTCCTTCCGCGGAAGCCCACGCTTTCGATCGCACTGGCGTCGGCAGAACGCTTCTCGCGGGGAGGGCCAACGGCGGGGCGCGCGTCCGCGGTCTTGGTGAGGACTCGGCCGGACACTTACGTTGGCCGAGGGCTCCTGGGCGGAGGCGGCAGCCGCGGGCTTGGGATCGCGCGTGTCCGCCATGGCGCGTCGGCGTCGGCGGCGGCGTCTAGCAGGCGAGTGGCGCGCGGGCAGCGGGCGAGCTGCTGCTGCTGTGGCTGCGGCGGCGGGCGGCAGTGCCAGGGCTTCGGAGCGCGCGCGCCCGCGAGGCCCCCGCCGCCGCGACGCGCTCTGCCGGCTGCCCCCACCTGCCGCCCCCGCTCCCGCCCCCGCCGTCGCCGCCGACAGCCGCACGCTTCCGTCTCTCGAGGGGACGACTTGTGAGACGAGATGGCTCCTCGTACGCCCTGAACATGCCTCAAGTTTTCTTATACTTTTTCCCCCCACCTCGCGGCTTATTTCCTACTCGCTGGAGTTGACGTGGGTGGATGAAACGGGCCAACTCCGCAAAACGTTGCGTTTGCACTCCACAATTGACGATTGGATACGCGCCTTCCCCGGTTGGCCCCACATGCCGCACACTTCTGGCCTCCGCTCACAGATCCCCGCGTCCCCTGAGTGGACGCTTCTCCACACGACACGGCTCATCATACCCACTGAACAAGCCTTAAGTTCTCTTATTATTATTATTATTATTATTATTATTATTATTATTATTATTATTATTTTCCTTCTTCCCTCCTCATTGCTTATTTCCTACTCGTTGCAGTCACGGGTGGATGAACTGCGCCGCCTCCGCGACATGTTGTGTTTGCTCCCCACAACTGACGAGTATGTGAGGATTCGAACCACGCCTTCTCCCGATTGGCCCCACCTGCCGCTCCAGCACCGCTTACGTACCCACGTCCTTCGAGTGGACGACTTGAGAAATGAGATGGCTAGTCATTTCTCCGGAACATGGCTTATTTCCATCTTGGAGTTGAGCGGGTGAAACACGGGTGGTCTTCCCGAACAGTACAGCATCGCAATTGAACGATAAATCCTTATAATCGAATAATCCGTACTCACGTCCGTTATCAACAGCGGCAAATGATGCAAATGCGTCTCGGTCTCCTGGTGGGGAATTGATCCTTTTGCGGATCCATCCAGAAGATTCTAAAAAAATTTCCATAAACCGTGTTGGGATACTTGAGAACTAAAATGCGTTTTGGGTGACTTACAGCACCTACGTAAGTGACAACCTCTCAACACAAATCGATTGGCTCACTTCTCAAACGGTTCCCTCTAGGATGTTTTGAAAGAATTGTAGAAAACCACTAGTTTCTGATGGTTGCAATGCACCTACGAGTACATTGTTGAAACGCTGTGAATTATTGTGTTTCCGGCATTGATGTGCATCGCTTCTAGTTGTTTCATCAGAATGACAATTAAACCTAACAAGAATTTAAATAAGCATTTTATTTCAGATCTGTTCATAGAACTTTCTCTGCCGGACATGGACGTGCAATATGCTTGCAACTGCAATATGCTTAGAATTATTTTTTTTATTTTGAACTTGAAAAGTACAATTAAAACCTTTTAAACCTGAAAATACCCTCCGGAGGCATCATGTTGTCAGAGTGGCAGTCTTTTAACAAGCAGAGGAAACGCAACTTCTTCGCGGCATGCTGCATTTGCTCCCCATAATTCACGAATGACAAGTTAAGATTCAACAACGATTCTAGATGGAAGAAGAGCAGCATACCCATATATGACCTAGCAGTCTCTCAAATCAAAGCGCTTCTCTTAAGACAACTGTGCATGCCAGAAGATTATACCATTCATTCAACTTTCACGAAATTACAACCGTTCGCTTTTTCGAATTTTGCTTTGCACGCAAATTACGTGCTTTAAAATTTCGTTTCTGATCAATTAGTCTAAACACGATTTCCCTTCTTTATTTAAACCTCCCATTCCTACATGGTAAACGAAAGAAGGAAAAAAACAGTCAAAAAACAAAACGTTCAAGTGTCTATCAACGCCTAGTTTCATAGAAGTTGACTTAGCAAAGGGCTTACCATTTTTAATCATTTTCTTCCGGAGCAAAGTTGCTTCCCAAGCACAAGCAATTTTATTTTTCACAAAAAGTTACTCGATTTTGTCTTTAAATATAATTTACTTATGGAGAGAAATTTGTAACATACGGAGGTGAATTAAATATAAAACGAAATTTTGGATTTAAGCGCTGAAAGGCGGAAGGAAAAAATCGCGTCTTCTAAGAAGTATCGGTTGGGATCCCAACAAAACGACTCGTGCACTAACCAGGCTGACTGAAGTTGCGTCAGTCACAGTCGCGACATCTATGCAAGACATTCCCACCTCCGTTGCGCAACGGATTATAATTAAATTTCTGACGAGCGAGGGTGTAAAACTGACTGAAATTTTAAGACGGCTGACAGCACAGTTTCGAGACACCATGAAGAAGATGCAAAAATATGCATGGCAAAAGGAATTTTTAAAAGAACAAGAAATCGTTGACAATGCAGCTCACCAAAGCCGCCCGGTTACCAGTTTGACAGAGGAGAATATCCGCCTCGTTTCCCACCTGCTGGAGGACGACCGCTGAAATTGCTTCTGAACTCGATGTAAGCTATTACAGTGCTTATTCCATCATTGCAGAAACTGGGCTGAAAGGCGTTCGCAAGATGGGTGCTCCGACTTCTCTCGTCTGATCACAAAATGCATGGTCTTGAGGTGAGCAAACGGCTTCAGACATGATAGGCTGACAGATATTATTTTCTACATCACATTTTGACTTGCGATGAAACTTGGGTGCAAAATTATCCTGCTTCATGACAATATTCATGAAAAACTGCAGCAATAACTACAAAAACCTAGGAACATGGCCGTAGTCTACACGAGAACATCCACTCTACAGACCGGACTGGGCACCCTGCGACTTTCATTTGTTCGGACCGCTGAAAGGACTTGGAGGTCAGCGACGATGTTGCTGTCGAAGCGCTTGTGCGTAATTGGCTGGTGTCGCAATCATCTTCATTTTATGAGTGGGATAATAAAAACTACCTACTCGCCGAGGAAAATGTATTTCTAAGTCAGGAGACTATGCAGAAAAATAAGCAAATTCGTTTCTTGAAGGATAAATAAGTTTAAATTAAAAAAAAATCCGTTTATTTTTGATTCACCCCCGTTTTAAAGCAAAATATACAGGACACAAATAAAGCTTTCACATAACCCGATTCTTAATAGCTTATTTCTTTAACAGTATTTGTATTGTGAATTTCTCGGCCTAAAATAGTCTGTCACTAAAAAAAACAAAAACAAAAACCGATTAAGTACAGGCCGACGAATGGGATGCGACACACTAAACATTCCCGGACGCTTACAGAAACAGAAATCTTTCCGCTCGTGTTTGGATAAGTCCTGTTTCATAATTTTACATGAGAGAAAAAAGAAATGCATTTAGTGTAGATATTGTCGATTAATTAATTTTCAGGTACAAAGATATACACAGGTAAATAGTATTAGGTTAATTTAAAGTTACTTTCAAACAATTAATGTAAATAGTTTTGAAATAAAATAAAAATTACTACACTTAACTTAATACTAAATTTTTCTGACGTATACCCTTTTGCCCAAATACGAGCGTTTTTATTCTCGCTACTATTCTGATATCGATGCGATCTAAAGGTATTTTACACACCGCTCCCCACAACGCAACTGTACACCGGGTTGCCTATCGTTACAACACACACAGGCGCCACAGTCAGCATTGCAAGGGAAGGTCGGAGCAATCTGTATTTACACGAAATATTTTTTCAAACTTCCGACAGAAAAATAAAGAATAACACAGTAGAAAACATGGAGTTGGTTTGCGATATTTTTGAGATAATTTTCTTTCAAGTGTATTAAGCATATGCAACAGAAATGTCTACATCTGTAAGAATTCACAGACTTCGGATCGATGCGCAACTAGGAACTTCTGACTACTCCCGAAATGTGGAATTTTTACGAGTATTGTACCCAAGGATACACTACAGCCGTGTAGACAACACGGAAAACGAAATAATATTTCGAAGGGTTTGTTTGTAATTCAGAAAACTGGAACTAATAAACATATTTGAAACGTATCCTACTAAAATAGCGTAAAATATTATTTTTAATCGAAGTTTTAAAATGTTACCATAATACTTCCTACATCTTAATAAAAGTGTAAATACTTCCGGGACAAATTGCATGGTTTGGGACCTCAGGTATAGGAAAGGTTGTTTTCCCAAAAAAGAAACTAGAAATGCTAGGGCAGAACAGACTTTCTTCTCGTATTGACTGATTGTTCGTAATTTCGGGCGCATCAACTACAGAGGTCATTAGTTCCGTAAGTGTAGTGCGTGTTTTAACGGGAGGTGGCGGTGATCTTTTCCCGCTGGATGGCCAGATCCGGCTTCAACCAACAGTCGACTAGCGGGGTTTCCCTAACCAGGTATCTCCCACCAGCGGGGCACCGCCCCAGCCGAGACAAGCTCTACACTCTCGACCCGTTTCCCGGTATGTATTGTAGTGTAGTGCATGTTAGTGTAAATGTGTGTGTACGGGGTGAGGATAGGACAAGGAAGAGGAAGGAAAGATCGCGCGCGGTCCGTGTTCCGTTTGTTAGGGTACTGCTGCGGCATTCGCCTGGTGTAGACCTTAGGAACCACGGAAAACTACCAATCAGAGCAGCCGGCCGTTCGAGTTCTCCTCCAGACAGCGACTGAATTCGACCTAGCTGACAAGCTAGTGATGCACTGAGCCATCTCTTCCGGTCTTGTCGTATTAAAATGGCACAGTTTTGTAATATTGTAATCCCTCGATATCCGCGAATTCACTATTTGCGAGTTCCGAACATTAGCGATTAGAGAAATGCTCCGGGTTTTAACATTCGCGACTGCAACATTTGCGAGTGCGTCATCTGGTACGCTCTTGCTTTGTAAGCGAGCAAATTTCATTTCCTTTATCACCGTCATCTCAGAAACGAACTCAGCAGACACCGGAGCTCAAAGTATTACGTTCTGCAAACATGTTACAGTTGGAAAGTCAATTCACATTAACAGAAGAACAAAATTGTAAAATAATTCAATTCCGTTCGGTCAAACTGGAGGTAAAGGATTTGGCCACATGACTAGAAAAGTCATTCAGGATCTGTGCAACTCTCATCATAATGACCTCATTGAAGTGGAACTTCGGGAAATCATCAGTGAAGAAAACCTCCTCGAAGGTAATGAAGTAATGGCAGCTCAACTGCATCCTGGAGCAACTACAATGTCACAACTGTTAATGGCGTTTTAAAACTTTAACAAGCTCTGGTGGAAATAACGTACGAACGTGATCCGAACGTGGAAATAACTTCGAAATTTAAAAGAGAAATACACATGCAGCAACTCTCCCATATTTGGATATTAGAACAACGAGAAAGGCGATGATAAAAAAAATAAATCTTACTTCAAATCACTTTCAACTTCGAAAATTTTCAAATTTTGTTTTATTTCTTCTCTTTGGGATGTTAATTGTGAATTCGGTTTGTAGTAGCGCTTAGTTCTACTGCAATTGTTTGTCATAATTTTCTTTCTTTTTTAAACAGCTTTTCGATATTCAGGAACCTAACACATCTTTCTTCATTAAAAGATTCACTCAACAATCGCGATGCTTTTTAGGAGCCTAACTCTCGCGAATGTTGAAGGATTACTGTATTGTAATGTTGCAACTTCAATCCCGCAAGTACTTCACTCGAATCTCCAAAAACTTTAAAAAACAACGACCGAGAGGCCCAAAAATTCATAATTTCATTTTTGAAAATTCTAAAGCTTTAAAGAAAATGGAAGTTCTGCAATTCAATTAGGTGCATAGTGTTCTTTATTTACAAAGTTCAAGAAGGAAAAAGAATTGCGGGCGCCATGAGTCCAACCGGAGACCATCACAAGACAGTGTGCAACAAACTCAGACAATTTCTAAGTCTCACTTGCAATATTTTCTCAATGTTCAGTTGAATCTGAGATCTCATAAAATGTCCCAAATAATCGCGAACACAATTTGTTATGAACTTATACTAGTGATACATAGCACATACTTTCTCGCATTATTTTCACCTTTTGCAATTTTCAAAAATTCAGAGTTGAACGAATACAAGACATGCTTCATTTTTAAGCGTCCTTGGCTTCTATCAAAAACTAGTGGTGCTACAGAATGGCACAGACTTTCCCGCATTAGTATTATATTTCCTTGGGTCTGGGCTAGTTATTCGGAATTGCTACATTCTCTTGCCAGCTGCCATCTATCGCCGCCCACAGTACATTTTTTTGACATTTTCTTAATTTTTCGGTTTCTTAATGGTAGAACGGAAATATTAATTTCAGAATACTAAACAGTACTACAACCTCACCCTAAATGACAATTTCTTTGAAAAATTTGGGGCCGTTTTTAATAAAATGGTGTTTAAGCGCTACTGCATATTGGAAATTTAAATCTCATTTTCACAGAAAATTTTGGAGTTTTCGAAAAACTTCATTAGAAGTCATTTTGAGAAATTTAACTCACAAATACAACAGCATTTACAAATTGATGTAAATGCGCATATTAACGATGTGAGAGATCTTACAAAAAAATTACATTTATGTAAATTTTGAAAAAACAAAAAATACCCCAAAATGGACTTCACGTCGTTTTAAAGAGAGCACTATCCGTTTGAAAGATTTGAAGAAAAAAATTGGAACCATTTATGAGTAAATGGCGTTTGAGCGTTTCTGAAAAGGCAGAATTGTGAACTAGTTTTCACAAAGAAAGGTTGAGTTCTCGAGAAACTTCGTAAGACATTATTTAATGCACATGTACTCGTAAATATAATAATGTGAAAAAATCGCCGCTAATGTACATTTTAACGACGTGAGATACAAGTCAAAACAATTCAGAGTAACCGTGAAAATTGGACCTATGCCACCTTTTGTAAGTGCATTTAACTCTATTCTTACAAGAAATTTAAAGAAAACATTTGGAATCGTTTTTGAGAAAATTTTGAAAATGTCCGGAGGGCTTCATGAAAAGTACCCCCAAATATTAATGAATGTTTTTCAAAATCTCAGAGCTTCGACGCAGGCCAGATGAACAGGAGTTTCTTCAATTCGGAAAAAATCGTACGCATAGTTTAATTGCTAGTGTGGTTCGTATACACCGGACAGACGGGCGGACGTTTTGCTTTCAATTGGTTTTTCGGTATCAAGGACCCACAAAACAGGGATTCTGGCTACACCATGTGTTAGGGGACTTTTTCTCCTTAATTTAGCAACTGGATTTATCCACTTTTTCGTTACCACAGACCGGCAACAAAATTTTTTATGTCTAAAATTTGCCATTTTTTCGCGCAGCATTACATAACTTTCCCTATACTTCGTATATTACTCCGTATATACATACGTATACGGAAAAATAAAAATGTGGAGTCACTTTTTGAAAAATAATTGAAAATGTCCTAAGCGGTTTCAAGTAAAGCCCCTCCCTCAATTAAAATTTCAGTTTCAAATTCAAGGGGTAGCGACGAAATCGATCGAGGAATATCCATGAACAATTTATGTGTTACTGCTGTTCACGGTCTGAGAGATACGTTAACAAAACAGTTTTGATATCAAGAACTCCCAAAACGTGACGCACGGAATTCCATGGGTGCACTCCCTGCATTATCGATAATCTCTGAGAGCTAGCACTTTTTTTGAAATATTTCAAAATAAATAATTTCTAAAAGATTAATGTGTAAATGTATAACAAAAGGTCGAATGTTGGAAATAAACAAAGAAATAATATACACAATTGCAAATTCTAATTTACGACGCATCCAGCTGTCTGAAGCGCAGTCAATTTGCAGCGGGCTATTATGTTTTTCACGAAATTATAGAAAAACTACACGTATTTTCAAAAAATTATGCGCGACCTTATTTGAAGATGTAGTTACTATAAATATATTTTATTGAGAAAAAATGTATTTTCACAATTGTAGTTGTAAGAAGACGCCAAAAACGAAGCGCCGTGAATTCCGAGTGGGCTATTATGTTTCTCAAGACATATAGAAAAACTACTTATATTTTCAAAAACTTCAACATGACCTTTTTTGAAGATTTTTTTGATAAGCATATCTCATTAAGAAAGATAATTGTATCTCCACAAATGTAGTTGGAGAAAGACGCCGAGCATTTTTTTAAATTTTTCAACATTTTTGCAAAATCACATGAAACCTGCAGCATTATCTTAAGCTTCCTTTATGCTATCTCAGGTCCTAATTTAATAAAAAACGTGCGGTTTTTAAGAAAAAAGATTTAAACAAAATAAAAAAGTATGTGTTTGACACAATTTTTCGAAAAAAATATTCATGTTTTTGAAAAATTGAACATGACCTTATTTGAAGATCTATTGTTTATGAACATATTTCATTAAGAAAAAAATCGTATCTTCATAATTGTAGTTGTAGGAAGATGTCGAAAAAAGGTTGAATTTTTTCAATTTTCGAAAAATCAGAGTTTACAACCAACAAGAGACCTACGCCATTCTCTTAAGTAACCTTCAGACTATCCAACAACAAAATATATTTAAAATTGCTGGCGCATTTGTTTTAACTTCTCAGGAGTTTCGTGCAAAATACCTCCAAAATTAAAATGTAGGTTTCAAATTGTAGGGACCACGAGATCAATTTTGGAGAAAATCGGTTGAACAGTTAAGTCACTGGCGTTGTTCACAGACGGACGTTTTGATTTCAACTGTTTTTTCGGTATCAAGGGATTCTGGGTGCACCACGTGGTACGAGATTTTTTTTCTTAATTTAGAAACTGGATTTATCCACTTTTTCAGTTACCACGGCCATGTAATAAGAGTTTTCCTGCCAAAAGTCCGCAGTTTTTTCGCGCAGCATTACATAACTTAAATTTGCACTTTTGCGATTTTCGAAAAATCAGGAATTTCAACAAACATGGGACCTTCACCTTTCTCTTAAGCGGCCTTTATGCTATCCGAGGACAAAGTTTAACGCAAAAATATGGACCCAATTTTGAGTAAATTTTGAAAATGTTTTCGAGACTTCATGTGTAAAGTACTCTCAAAAATCAAAATATCTTTTTGAAACTCCTAAAGCTTCTTCTTCATTCAGATCGATCAGGGAATACAAATTTTGGAGAAAATCAGCTGAACAGACAGACCTTTTGCCGTCAATCGATTTTTCGGTGTTAAGGACCCACAAAACATGGGTTGTGGCTACAGGACGTGTTAAAAGAAGTAATTTACTATTATATAAACAGGATTTATCCACCTATTTCTTTACTAGGACTCGGCAATAGTTTCTGGCGAAAATTCGCCGTTTTCCGGCACACGATTACATAACTTTCACTTCTTATGAAGTACTTCCTTAAAGGCGAGAAAGTAAAACTCATCACTCTACTGAAACTCCTCCGAATTGCACACTACAACTCCAACCACAAGGGCATCAATTTGACACAACTCAAGGAAATGTTAAAAGTTGTAAACGAAATGCTATCCATATATTAAAATACTTTGTGTTTTATCGTGTGATATAGTTTTGTGATTCTCCATTGATTTAAATCCTTGGTAAAGTGGAAAAATTTTGTTCCAATTTCATCTCATTTTTCTACAAAAATAAAAAAAGGAAAATGGCACAGGATAACTTGTGTTCAGTGGTCACAATGAAGTTTTTATTGTTATCATGTGTTCACGACGAAATTCAGTACTGCAATGGACTCTGTTCTTCGAACTCACAAAATTGTATGTATCTTCGGTAACTTCCTCGACCTTTCAAAATTGACGGTTGGAAGAGAGCAAAGGATTACATTACCTCCTCAAATAAAGCATTTATATTAAATAAAATTTTAAATAAATGAATATAATTAAAAATTGTAAAATTGATTAAATAAACATATTCATAAACATTTTTAGTATTTTAAAAAAAAGGTATTTTCCCTTACTTAAGGTCCTTTTCCTCTTTTTTTTAAGTCACTTCATACTAATTTTTAAAGAATTTTTAGGTCATTAGAATCAGAGCCCTGACAACAAGAAACATTTGGAAAAGTGATAATATTGTATGGTAAGGAGTCAAAGTGTCCTATATTCTTTTGAAAAATTGTAGCACTATTTTTCGTATAGATTATTTTAATTAATAAATTTACAAAATTATTTCACAATTACAAAAATTTGCATATATTTCCATCTCTGAATATTGCGCAGACATTCAGGGCTAGCTTAAATGAATAATAGTCGTTTAGCGAGCACGGATCCTCCTAACGTTAATAAATACCAAATGTTTAAGTACATCCTATTATTTTCCCTTTTTATAACTTTTAAGTAGCTGAGGTATCAGACAGTTTAGAAAACGAATTACTGACGAGTGACTTGAATTTTTCAATAGATCTGATGTTGAAAATGTGTTTGGTACATTGATAAGGTTAATTAGGAATATTTGTGGTGATTGTAATCTCACGTAGCTTTATATGACAATTGCTAATTCAGAAAAAAAAATTCGTGGAAACATAAATGTTTAAATTTATCTTACATTTCATTATTTAGAATTCTGTCAAACACTCGTTTACTGATCTAACTTAAATTTTGGATTTGGAGGATTTGAAGTTGCTAATTACCAAGAACCATTTTGAGTTTTTTTAGTCACTTCATACTAATTTTTAAAGAATTTTTATGTCATTAGAATCAGAACTTTGACAATAAGAAACACTTGGAAAACAGAAAAAGGTGTGTTTTCAAGAAACGTTATTGACATTATTTAAAGCTCATGTACTCCTTAATATAATAATGTCAACAAATCAAGGCTAATGTAAATCTTAACGACGTGAGAGACAAGTCAAAAAATAATTTTTTCAATTTTTGAAAAAACAAAAGAATACGGCAATATGGCGTCTTTGTCATCTCATGATGTACATTAGGCACTGTACCTACCAAAAGTTTAAAGAAAAACATTGGAGCCGTTTTTGAGAAAATCTTATTTTTGTAATTATTTAAAATTGCACATATTGTACGCAATATTGCGCGAAAACTACTAAAATTTTCAAAACAATGTATATGACCTTAATAAAAGAACTCACTTTGGACAACAACTTTTATTTAAAAGAAAAATCTCTATCTTCAATTTTGTACTTCAAGAAAGACGCCGAAATTTTTTTTAACTTTTGCAATTTTCGAAACTTCTGAGATTTTCGTGAAAATCGGACCTATGCCACCTTAATAAGTGTATTTTACTCTATTCTTACAAGAAATTTAAAGAAAAAAATTGGAGCAGTTTTTGAGAAAATTTTTTAAAATGTCCGGGGGGCTTCATGTAAAGTACCACCAAATTTTACAGAATCTTTTTCAAAATCTCAAAGATTTGGCTAGAACCAGATTGACCGGGGAATATCCATTTTGGAAGAAATCGTACGAATGGTTTAGGCGCTAATAGTGTTCACAGACGGACAGACAAACTGACGTTTTCCTTTCAATTGGTTTTGCGGTATCAAGGATCCACAAAACAGGGTTTCTGGCTACACCACGTGTTAGGGGATTTTTTTCTTAATTTAGCAACTGCTTTTATCCACTTTTTAGTTATCAAGGCCCGGCAATGATTTTTTCCGCCGAAAATTCGCCATTTTTTCGCGCAGCATTACATAACTTTCTCTATACTACGTATATCACTCCGTGTTTACGTACGTATATGGAAAAGTAAAAAACAACAAAATCTTACAAGAAAGATTAACTTCGCTCATGAAATATAAACATTTTTTCTTCGATCTTATAATAACCTTGCTAAAGTTTCAGTTCTACACGTCTATTCAAACAACCGCCATCTTCGTGTGAAAAAGTCTCTTGAAAATAGTTTGAATTTTTCTCAGATGTCGCATAAAAAAGACTAACTCACGCACGCGTAACTGTTTGTAAAAACCTTTACTTTTATACGATAGTAGAAAAAGGACTTTTGCGATCCCTGTCTTAACAATATCAGTGAAAGGACAATTTGACTCCTTTAGTGGCTGGAGGTAGTCATACGTCCGGCTGTTCTGGTGTTACTGACAATGTACTCATGCGATATATTAACAGTATCAGGTTTCTGATATACTTTTCATTATTACAGAGAATTTTTTCCACGTAGGAACGATTTCCAGCAAAAAAAGATGAGCGTAATAACCAACAATTGAAACGTTTGTTTGTTCTTTACAACACACGTCTCTATTTTCAGAAGTCGGTGTAAACTTATTGACAATAAAAAAACATGTCGAGATAAATTATCACGCCAATACACTCAACCTGGCGTACACAATGAATCTACTATCAAAGCCAGATTGCCGAGCTCAAGAGTGAACTTTTAATGATTGATTAGTGATTTCAGGTGCGTAGACTGCTAAGGTAATGGTAAGAGTCGGGCATGTTTTTATCGCGGCGGGTGGCGGTGATCTTCCCTGGATGGATGGCTACACCCCGCCGTCGATCTACGTCGGCTTGCGGGTTTTTGCCCCGACTAGATATCTCCCAGCAGCATGGCATCACCCCAGCCGGGACAAGCTTTAAGCTCCCCGACATGTGTGTTATAGTGTAGTGCATGTGACTAAGTATGGCAAGAGGACTGGACAAAGAAGGGAAAGGAAAGATCGCGGGCGGTTCGTGGCCCATTTATTAGGGTATTGCTCCGGCTTTCTCATGATGTTGATCGGAGAAACCACGGAAAACTACCGATCAGAGCAGTCGACTGCTAGAATTCTCACAAAACTATACACGGAATACATTTATGCGCACAAATCTATTCACCGTTCACATTCAACTATGAATGTGTCCTCAAGAAAATTAGGAGACTGGTTGTTCGTGTTACCCGTGGGGTGTGTCGAGAGACGCTCGTGATTACCCGGTCGGGTACAACGTGCACGGCCCCTAACATAATGATCCCTACATCGCTGATGCGGTGGGCTTGTCAAGTTTCAGTTAGACACAGTTCTAAGTAAACTGTGTGTGACACAGATTATCTCTGCTCATGTTTCCATTCCATTTCTTCGATCACAAATGTATGTGTTGTATTTACCTTCAATAAAACGATGTAGTGGACTTCGAGCAATCACAGATACTTTTACTGATTCACTCACCAAAACTCAAAGAAAAAAGGTATCAGAAGTACCGAGCCCACTAATACTAATGTAAAATATGAATGTTCATAAAGAGAGGTTACCCAAAACACACGATTCATTTTTTTCGTCATAGAGAAAGTTTGTCAATTTTCAACCAGCCTCACGCGGTAACGGCTTCGCCGCAAATATCCAAAAATCCAAGCAGGGGGTCATTTAAAAACAACACACTTTTATTCAAACTTACGTGGTTCATATTCTTTCACTCAAGTCCCAGGAATACAGAAAAGCACGGCCACCGTATCGCACTGAACATCGATGCGGCAAGCGATTTACCTCTCGCAGGTCTCTCCTTCGCTCCGCTCACAGTCGACGCTGTGGGGCTGACCCAGCACTGGCGGGGCGCGCTCCTCGCGGCGCGCTTTTCATGAAACGCCAGCGATCGACGCGACGTGGATGTCGGCTGATAGGCCGCACGGGTCGCCGAGCGCCGTCAGGCGACACGCGCAGCTAGTTTGCAGGCATCTGTCCCTCCAACACAAATGGGCGTACATCACACCACAAACAATTATATCTCATAGGAGGCTACTTTTTTTCGCTCGCCTGTTTTACGCGATTGTTTCTATAATTTCCCAGCAAATTATAAACTGTTTTAAATAGTTTTCCATTTGCGCAGAAACTTCTCATCAAAATTATGGAGTTTCGCGATAACCTAAATTCCTGAGTTTTAATACGTCAAGAAGACGCCCGACTAATTTATTCTTTTCACAATTAGTTGAGACATAATAACGATAAATGTCGGATTTACATTATATTTGAAGCTTTGAATAATTCAGTACATGTTACAAAGCTGCCTTTCCCGTTTCGCAGATTTATGAGAGCGAGCGTTGATTCCGGGCGCGTCCACAGTAATTATTACCTAAATTATTTAGGTCATTAGTTCTGAAAGCGTAGTGCACGTTATACCCCGGCATGTGATGGTTTTCTTCCCCCCTGGGAAGTACGATCCGTCGTCGGTCTACTCCTGGCTTGCCTTACCTAGGTATCTCCCCCAGCGGAGCACCGTCGATGCAGTGTTTCCCAGACGACACAAGCGCTACGCATGTGGCTGTTTATAATAATAAATGGTACTTCGGAATGCGGCTCAAATCTACTCCAAGTGTGCTGTCGTATACGGTCAACAAGCGTCGACGAAGTATTTCAGCATATATGTAGAACAAACGGGAGTCGTCCAAATCCCACTACTCAAAGGGGGGTGAATAAGTTTAATTGAGTCCCCTCTCTCTTAGCTGCAATTGTATTATCTACTATCATATCACAATACAACACAAGCACGACTGGATGGCCTGTTTCAAATACCCATGACCAGCTTTCCATTACATATTCATAAAGTAACTCTCCAGGTTTTTACAAGGACTTAGGAAGAGTACTTGACGATAAAAAAGCAAGACAAACGTTACCACAATTTACGCGGATTGACTGGGAAGTCTAGACGTACATACAACTTTGGCTAAAAAGTTTATTTTAAGAATGAAAGGATACACGCCCTTTCCAAAATTTCAGCTGACTTATTAAACAATTAAAAACGTGACAAAGAAGCTATATCAGCATATTTAAACAAGTTACAAAAAATTGAATTATGCCGATCCTCGGTGGCCGAGATGGCTACGCCAGTAGTGTAGCGATTTCGGACCGAAGGGTCGCGGGTTCGAATCCCATCTCGGGCATGGTTGTATTTGTGTTCTTCCTTTCACCCCCTATCATCACCAAATCATGTCATCTTCTGAGTTTCCATAACAGTTAAAACCCAATAGTGATCGCTAATGACCTAGACTTTAAATAACAAAAATCAAAACGAAATGTAATTTCAACCTCGAACTTCGCGCGTACGGGCATCTGAAAGGGCTCGGCTTAGCATACACTGTCACGCGGTCGAAGGGTGCGTCCATGATGGACAACTTTGAAACGTGCGCCGAATGAGATCGAACTTTCGAGAGTCGAAAGCGAATTATTACACACCGCGAACCGTGAGGAAAAGACATGGGTGAGCTAGTCCGGTGCACCGATTTTTGCTGGTTCTGTGCAGCACCAGTGTGTCACGAACCTCGTGCACTTTATTTGAAAAGCCAGAACAAGTCACCGGCCGCCAGCGAGAGAAGGGTTGTGAAAAATTTTGTAAGCGGCATAAAGTAACAATCTTCAACCAACCAAACCTAGTGGTTCTACAGAATGGCGTAGACTTTCCCGTATTAATTTTATATTTGGTCTCTCCCACTTGCCACATATTCTTGCCAGTTGCCATCTATCGCCGCCCAAAGTACCATTGGACCTTTTCCTAATAGAACGGAAATATTATTTTCATAATACATTAAATCTGTCTAAGCCGGAACCTGTACAAGCCGGAAACCTGCCTTAACCGGAAAATTTCTCCGGCACGTGAAGTTAAATCAGGGTGACCAGCGATCTGGATTTTTGAAATTCAAGGTTTTTTCCCGGTTTTCCAGGTTTGAGATGCTCAATTTTCCATGTTCTGTTTCGTACCTTACAACACTTTTTTACTTTCTCGCTACCGCTTACATTGTACAGAGAAAATTATGTAATGCTGCGCGGAAAAACGGCGATTTTGCGGCAGAAAAACTCTTTATTACAGGGCCCTAGATAAATCCAGTTGCTAAATTTAGGAAAAAATTCCTCTAACACTTGGTGTAGTCAGTATCCATATTTTTTGGGTCCTTCATACCGAAAAATTGAATGACGACATAACGTGTCTGTCCCTGAACGTTAGCGGCTAAACCATTCAGCCAACTTGCTCCAAAATTGATATTTCTCAATCGATCTGGCTGACGTAGGGCACCTTTGAACTTCAATCCGATATTTTATTTTTTTTTGGGGGGGGGAGTACTTTACATGAAGTCCCTGGGGCATTTTCAAAATTTTCGAAAACGTGGCTCCATCGTGTTTGATTAAATTTTGTTGTTGGACAGTGTGAAGAACGTTTAAGAGAATGGTGCAGGTCTCATGTTCGTTGAAAACCCCAAGTTTTGGTAAATTGCAAAAATGTATATTTTTTCGGCGTCTTTCTACAACTAGGCCTACATTTATGAAGATATTTTTCCCTTAAATCTGTTACTTAAAGATAGATTTTGAAATAAGGTCATATAACAGATTTCGAAAATTTGAGTACTTTTCGTGTAATTTTGCGTGAAAGTACGTGCTGTTTTAGCACCACTAGTTTTCTGTTCGTTATTGAACCAAACTATGATTCTCGCGCATCTTTCTAACGCAACCGAAGAGTAGAGTGTACAATTTTGCACAAAAAAAATTTTAACAAAATTATGATATTTTTGTTTTTCTAGGAATTATATGTTATTGATTAACGTTCAGACTCCGCTCTAAATGTTCAAGAAACTACTTTTTCAGCAGGAAAATCGATCTCTGGACTGATGTCCACGCAGGGCTTGAGGTACCGTATTCCTTACATCGGTTTTGGAAAAATGTCGATTCTACCGCCAATAATATTAGTTTTTATGGTAGGAATATTTTTTCAAAATGGACATTTTGCTGTCGAAATTACTAAACAGTCCCAATGAGGATGAGGGTGTATTTTCTGTCGTCCATATTCCATTTTCAAGATTACTAAAAGAATGATAATTTTCTTTTGATTAATTACACGGAAATAGGAAAAAGAGCACTTAATAACATTGTAAGATTTCCATTTTCAATAAAGGATTTTCGGAATTAATAAATCTTCATATTTGCTTGAAACATTCCAGGTATCTTATTTTTTTGGAATTTTGAAGATAACATACCTAACCGATTTTGCAATACAACAATTTTAAAAAGATGTTTAGTAATAGTATTTAGGATCGTAATGGTTTTCACACTAATTTAAATTAAGTTTCGATTGTTCCGAATTTTTTCCAAACAGGGATTTCGTTTTTGTGCTTAACACACTTCATACGGATACAGCTCATTGAATCACTTGCTTTTATCACCAGCTGCAACATTTATTCACCTGCTGCTTAGTAACATAAATACTCAAAAGCTCCCCTACATATACTTATTTGTCAGCAAATTCTCAATGGCATTCGGCTTTCTTCTTAAATATGAAAAAACGGCCAACCTACTTGAAAAAATGGTAGACCATACGTCATCAGTAGAGCCCAGAAAATTAGAAAAATTTATTTTTACTTTCTCGTATACGTACATATTAACGGAGTAAAATACGTAGTATAGAAAAAGTTATGTTGCGCAAAAAAATTGCCGTTTTTTGACAGAAAAATCCGTACTGTGGCGCTTTGATACAGAAAAAGGGGATATATCCTGTTTTAATATGTAGTACATAACTCTGTCGAACATGTTATGTAGTCAAATTTCACGAACAGTGAGTGCATACCGAAGAAGTGTTGTTTTGTTTTCAAAACGTCCGTCCGTCTGTCTGTCTCTGTGAACAGCAGAGAAATAGCGCCTAAACTATGAGCAGGAGTTTCAAAACGGAATGTTTCCCGGTAGAACTGGTCTCAGCCGAAGCTCTGTGATTTTTTATAACATTCTTTAATTTTTGGGTTACATTCAACGCAGCCCCCGGGACATTTTAAAAATTTTCTCAAAAATAGCGTCAAATTTTTTGTAGGCTTCCAAATTATTTTTTTTACAATCATTCTTTTCCTGTGATGAGTTTTCATTGTTTCAATAATTTTTTGATCCCCTTCTTTACCTTTTTTCAATGCCTATTTTAGTAAAAATAAATGTTTTTTGCCTGCCTAGGTAAAGTAAATGCCTGAACTTCCGGACTCTAGTCATGAGTATTCAGCAACCAATGCAGAATTGCATTGTAACACTGTAGCTAACCGCTTTGTGAGGAAGATTAATCAACATACCTTCCTTGACGAGGCTAACGGAGCGTCATTTCTATCCAAAAGTGTCGGGAAAATGTAAAGAGGCGTGAAATATTTGACGATTAATAAAATGAAGATAATCAAGCCAGATTTGACAAAGGTTGGAGAAATCGGCGTACCGCAGACTGCTAACATAGTGTCTCTGTGTCACTACTTCCCAAATCGTGAACTGAGAATAGGATGTACTAGTGTATCCTGGCGCTCAACCCCGTCAAGAGCTCCGCGTATTTATTTTCTTCGTGCCCCCTGTCAATTCGGTTACTCGGTATAAGCAAATATGGATTCTCCTGCGATCTTCTACGAAAAAACGTAAAATTCTCTTTGAATATCGTGTCGATAACATGGACGATTCGCCGCCGATGTCATCTAAGTGGCGAGACACTAACTGAAATTCAATGATTGGGTTCCCACTGAGACATTTTTTCCATGAACATCTTGTCTGTGCTCATGCTTCACACAACCACAGAGGGGCTCAATGGTGCTACATTACTCTACACGTTATACCTACACACGCGGCCGTTTGAAGTTGTATGACTCATGAGTCTAGGACTTCGCAATCCTAAAGCGGCATAATCTATGTAATTTTTCATACATACTTCGCTTTTAACTCTCGCCAATATCGTGTATCGAGTTGAATCACGCACACTACTGAATGCGATAACGTATGTTAATTCGAGCTAAAACTTGGCGAAAAATCAGAAAAACAAAAAATCCCGGTTTTCAAATCAAATCCCCGGTTTTTTCCCGGTTTCTCCAGGCTTTTTCAAATTCCCGGTTTTCAAGGATTCCAGGTTCGCTGGCCACCCTGTAAATGGCATTTTTACACGCATAAAACGGAAATCTGTCCAACGCGGAAACGGAACGGTTTTTCATGTCCTGCAAGGCCAAAAAAAAACCTTCATAAAACGGAATTTGTTAATTCAATGCAGTTCGCAGAGAGACGGGAGATACTCTTATTGGAATGAATGCATCTGCAAGTCTGTTTTAATATCTCTGTCTATGTGTTTCACACGTGGCCCCACAATGAAGGAAATGGACTCCCGCTGTTACCGTAGAATTCGACCTTGAGGTCATCCGCCTCTCATGGCGTAGGCCGTCGGGGAATTCCCTCTCTCCCGACTCTCTAAGCGTGGGTTGGTGTAAGGGCATGGCTTCAATTTACGCGTCTCCCTGCCTCGCGTTGGCAATCGTAACCCCTTGACCAGAGCCGAATTGCTCAAGGCCATGCGAGGGTGTCAGACCTATACAGGGATTTTGCCTCTCAAGGCCCGTCTTCACAATGAAATATATCACGGTATTTTGCGTCTTTCTCAGTCGTGCCGCTAGATATCGCATGATCGCGACCGTATCAAGCAGCGCTTGCGATCATGCGACTTCTAGCGGCAGACCGGGAAAGACGCGAAAAGCCGTGTGATACTCCATTGTGGCCTGTAGGTGCTTGAGAGGCAGTTACAAAAATCGTAGTGTAGTACTCTGGGCTACGACGCATTGTGCGCTGAAAGAGTCTGCGAGAAGTTGGGGTGCAGCCACTAGCCAGTGAGGTTGTGTGTTTTTATGAGTTTCACAACCAGTTTGACAATGACTGAAAAACAAAATAAAACTCTACATATTAAAATTTTTCAACTTAGGAAAACAACTGAAAAGGTGTTAGTAAGAGAGAAACCCAAAACGCAAAATCTCTAGATTAATGTTGAAAAAAGTAACATTATTTAAATAAACTTTATTTTAAATATTCATTAATTGGTGATTTCTTCCGTAAATGATTTTTATATTAGTATACGTTTTATAATTATAATAGTCATGTTAATAGTTTCAGGACTGACATATCAACATAAAAAGTGTCATAAACGGACCATCCCGCCTAAAACGGAAACCTCCCTAAACCGGAAACTTCTTTTGTCCCAATCGTTTCCGGTTTAGACAGATTTTACTGTATTAAAGGACAGTAAAACCTCGTCCTAAATGAAATTTTCTTGGAAAAATTTCGAGCCGTTTTTAAGAAAATGGTGTTTCAGCGCTTCGAAATTTGAAGCTCTTTTTCACAGAATTCGAAAAACATCATTTGCAGTAAATAAACTCACAAATACAATAGTGTTTACAAATTGCTAGAAATGTGCTTATTAACCGTGTGAGAGATCTTTCAAAAAAATTACATTTGTGTATTTTTTGAAAAAGAAATATCCCAAAATGAACTTTACGTCATATTAAAGAGTCCAATTACCACTATCCGTTCAAAAAGATGGAAGAAAATATTTGCAACCGTTTTTGAGAATATATCATTTGAGCGTTTCTGAAAAGGCGGAATTTTGAGCTAGTTTTCACAGAAAAGGGTTGAGTTTTCGAGAAACTTTATATGACATTATTTAAAGCATACTCATAAATATGTAAACAAATTTCCACTAATATAAATAATAAGCGACGTGAGAGAATTTTTTTAATTGTACATATTGCACGGAATATTGCGCAAAATCTACTAAAATTTACAACAAAATGTACATTATATTAATGAAAGAACTCACTTTGGAGAACAAATTTTATCTGAAGGAAAAATCTCTATCTTCAATTTTGTAGTTGCAGGAAGACGTGAAAAAATTGAGTTTTGCAATTATCGAAAATTCAGTTATCAGTGAAAATGGTATCTATGCTTTATAAGTGCATTTTACTCTTATTACAAGAAAACAATTGGAAACATTTTTGAGAAAATTTCGAAAACATCATGGGGGCTTCATGTAATGTACCCCCAAAAAGTAATCAATGTTTCTCAAAATCGCAGCTTCCATTCAGGCCAGATCGAGAAGAGTACGCATAGTTTAGGCGCATAAAATTGTACGCATAGTTTAGGCGCTAGTGTTATTCACATACACCAGACAGAAGGACGATTAAAAAAAATCTTTTGCGGTATCAGGGGACACCAAAACGTGTATTTCCGTTAAAATCTCGAAATCGATTTTCCACATGACATAGGGGCCGTCCATAAATTACGTAAAGCCAATTTAAAGTATTTTCAATACCCCCTATCCTTGTAACGCACCCTTGAACCCCTGTGTAACGCAGCGTAACGCTGCCACAGACCCTCTCCCTCCCCCTTTAGTGTTACGTAATTTATGGACGACCCCATAACTATCCCTATACTATGTATTATACCTGAATACACTGTGTATCCCTATGTACACGGGAAAGTGAAAATTCTATTTGATCAGTTTCCGCACTTTTCATTCATAAGCCGGCGTACATTTGGCTTCGTTGAATTTTGAAACTTCGATATAATGTAATGGTTTATGCTACCGATATTGAAAATTTTTATTACACAATACTTTTTTACTTTCCCGTATACATATGTAAATAGTGAGTAATATACGTCGTATAGGGAAATTATGTAATGGTACGGAAAATCGATTTTGCGATTTTAACGGAAATACACGTTTGTTTTTACAAAACGACCATCTGCACAGCACCACCGCCTACGTACGATTTCTTACAAAATGGATATTCCCCGGTCGATTTGGCTCCACTCGAGGCGCCATGACTTTGAAACACTTTCTTCAAAATTTGGGGGTACTCTACATAAAGGCCCCCCCGGGCACATTCTCAAAAAACGGCTCCAATTTTTGCTTTCCCATATACATACGTATATACGGAGTATAGGGAAAGTTATGTAATGCTGCGCGAAGAAACAGCGGATTTTCGACAGAAAAAAATTCATTGCCCGGCTCTGAAAAACGAATTAGTGGTGCTACAGAATGGCACAGACATTCCCGTGTTAGTTTTCTATTTCCTTTGGTCTCGACAAGCTATTCGGACTTGCCTCATACTATTGCCAGCTTCCATCTATAGGTCTAAAGTACATTTTTGAAACATTTTCTTAATTTTTCTGTTTCCTAATGTTAGAAAGGAATATTTTAAGAATATTAAAGAACAGAAAGACATCGTGCTAAATGGCAATTTTCTTTCAAAAATTTAGCGCCGTTTTTAAGAAAATGCCGTTTAAGCCATACTGTAAATAGGAAATTTGTAACAAGTCGAAAATTTTTGAGTTTTCGAAAAACATCATTAGAAGTCATTTGAAATACATTAACTCGTGTTTACAATTTGCTGGAAATGTGCATAATTAAGTGTCACATTTTTTTCAAAAAACTTAATTTGTGTAATTTTGGAAAGAAATACCACAAAATGAACTTAACGTCATATTAAGGAGTCCAATTAGCATTATCCGTTCTAAAACTTTGAAGAATAAAATTTGGAGCCGTTTTTGAGAAAATGGCGTTTGAGTGTTTCTAAAAATATGGAATTTTGAGAGTTTTCACAAAAAACTTAAAAGTTCTCGAGAAACTTTATTACATAATTTAAAGTACATGTACTCATAAATATAATGTAAACAAATTGCCGCTAATGTAAATACAGTAGTATTATTTTAGCGTGGCCGCTGAAGGTCGTGGTCTCAGAACTACCGGAAGAGTTCATTCTTCAAACATTGCTGTTTTGGGGGAGCGCGTCCTTTCCCAGCACGTCTTGACAGACCTACTCCGGTTGTGTAAACATTGACCCTGCCTGTCCGTATCTGCGAGGTGCAAGCTTCCAGTTGCGTTTCCTACTAGATTGGAGCATTTATACGTGATTCGGAAGTTGTGTTTTAAGTGATTATCGTTCTGTTAGTGATTATTGCAATGCGTCCGGTTCAGAGCAAGTTGCATAAGGGAGGTCAGAAACGTAAAGTAGTTGCCAAAGTATATCATTTTATGAAGAGAGAAACAAGTGATGTTAAAAATGTCACAGCAGTTCTTAAGAGTGGCAGATGCTACGAGTGTTTCGGGATGACCTATTCGCGGGCTTAATAAGAAAAAGAATTCTATTGAACCTAGGGAATCGTGTTCATATTGAACTTCTAAAGAGAGGAAAAGGAAGAACGTGGAATTTGCTCTCGAGGGTTTCAATGAGAATCATTCGCCGCACAATTATTTAATGCACTATATCAAGAAATGGTTATTTGGAAAAGGCGCAAACGATAGAAATGCTAGATATGATAGTGAGGAAACGGGAAACAGAGGAAAAGATTAAGATGATGGCGGCAGAGCCGCGCCATCACGTGAATTTTGTCCTTCTCTACTACCGAACGAAGACACTACAGCAAATTAATTTCCAAGTAAGTTCGCTAGCACGTGCGGTGCGAATGTTTTTGGAATGGGCAGACGCGCGAAAAAGTCGTCTCCTGGCTCCCTCCCCGCCACTTTTCGGTTCCCCCTCTAGCGGTCACGCTAGAAAAATTTAGCTGTACTAACGATGCGAGAGATAAGTGAAAAAATTATACTTTTGTAATTTTTGGAAAACCAAAATAGAATAATATGGCGTCTCATAGAGAACATTTAACTATCTCTATCAAAAATTTAAAGAAACTAGAGGTACTACCACAGCACATACTTTTCCGCGTTATTGAAAACAGCATATGCGTAGTAATGATATACTGCACTTTCTGCGCTACTAACATCTTAGCTATTATTTGGAAACGTCCAATTCAACCTAGACGCAAACAACATACTGTTTCCAACGCAGTGTTGTCAGAATTATGTGAACTCTACAACTGCATAAAAATGTACGTATAGTACAGGGTAAGTTATGTAATGCTGCGCGAAAAAATGGCGGATTTTCGGCAGAAAAACTCTTATTACAGGGCCTTGGTAACGAAAAAGTGGATAAATCCAGTTGCTAAATTAAGAAAAAAATCTCGTAACACGTGGTGCAGCCACAATACCTGTTTCGTGGGTCCTTGATACCGAAAAAACAATTAAAGCAAGACGTCTGTCGGTCTGTCTGTGAACAACGCTGTCGACTAAACCTTTCAGCCGATTTTCTCCAAAATTGATACTCCCCGATCTGACTGATCTCATGGTCCCTGGGATTTGAAACCGATATTTTAATTTTGGGGCGTACTTTACAAGAAGCCCCTGGGACATTTTAACAAAAAAGGAGCCAACAACTTTTACTAAATTTTGTTGTTGGATTTTCAATATACTCTATATGAAATATCAAAAAGTAGTGGTCTAAAGAATACAGATTTTTCAGATCAAGTGTTCTAAAATATTCTTAACTTTTTGTTCACTGTTTCGTTATAAGTACTTATGCTCAAAGGTACTGCAAAAACTATGAAAAACGAAAACACGAAGCAGTGTTGCCAATTTTTGAATTCTTAATTAAACAAAGGGTATTTTTTGTAGTTTTCTATTTCCAAATATTCCACAGAATTCTTTTAATATCAAGCATTGAAGGAGCAGTGCTGACTACACTATTGAACTAATCTGAATTCCTGAGGGTACAAAAGAAGTTATTCCCCAAATTACAGTAATTCCAAATTCAATGCAATTATCTTCAGTTTTATGCTGGAATCATTCATCACTTCTCCCAACTCAAAATAGAGGTTTCTAAAAAACACTTATCTGTTTTTGCCCCAGTCCAAAAAGTTTCAAGGAAGAATAAGGTTTCTTAAATAGGTACATATAAATTCAATTCAACTCATCAAGATAATTTTATTCATTTGGATTACAGAACTAAACTTAAATCCCTAAAAAAAGTAGTGCTTTAATTCTTGAGAAAAAAATCTAAAGAGGCTACAGAAAGTTGCCAACAATTTCATTTATGCACCTTCATTTCAAATTAACAAGTTCAAATGACAGTCAAGAGTATGTATAGCTTGATTAACAATATCTAAACCATACAGTGATTTTTTTTCATTTTCTTCTCTAAACAAGCAGCAGCAACAGGCAGAGGAAGGGCATGTTAATTTAAGGTGATAATGCAAGGAACATTCAAGGAGAACAGGAACTTGGGGGACGGGGAACAGACAAGCTTTCGCACGTTAGTAGGGCTGATACTGTCTCGAACTGTCATGGCACACAGTTATAGCTGTCATCCTTCACACACACACACTAACACACATATGTTCACGTTTCGTCTAGGTACACAACATTATTTCATAGCTTACAAGTCAGTCGAGTGTCGTTGGCAACTAATCGATCCTCATCTCCTGCCATCCTAAGGAAATGACCATACACACAGATTCATACTATACAAACGTACTCATGCATTCTATACACGTAGGCTCATTGATACAAGGCAATTAACATACAACCCATGCCTTTGGAAGTATATCATTCGGACTTCGGCTGGCATGGTATAAATCACAGGCACACAGGGACGCAAATATCACACATCAGTCAGGAAAAGATGAGGTGGTCCATGCTAAACAGGAGTATCCTATACTACAGGTTAGTACAATGTAATTCACTGCCAAAAAACAATCTCCTGATACCTGAACAGACAGACCTCTTTCCAAACCTTTTCTCACCTGACACATTCATACTAGTAATTCCCAACCAATCTTTGTTTTAGTTATTATCATAACAGCAAAACCACACTGTCCATATGGCATAGACATTACACCGGTTTGTCATGGACCTCCTCAAATCACAGAATTTTTGTTTTTGGTTCAGGTCAGCAAGTAACCTTGGATTTGATAAGAACCTTCCGAGTGAAATTTTTACTCAGCCTTATGTCACCTTGGAACAGGAAGAACATTTCTTCCAAACACTTCACTCTAAACCTCCATAAAGATGAAACCTTGTTAGGGACAGTGAATACCACTGTCCTAATGAGCTTTATCTGAACACAAAATTGAAATTGAAATATCATACAAAAATATACAATCAAGTATTTTACGAGTACAAGGTTTCACATAATTATACACATCCACATGTGTTGGAAGCTAGTGGTACTTACCCTCACAGTTCAAACCAAGGCTTTGAACTGACCTGTCCTTTAAAACTGGGCTTAGGATTTGTTACTTCTAAAATTGTAGAAATGTGGTCAAATACTCAGTGCCACAAAGAAATCAATTTTAGTTGTAACAAATTCCATTCTCCCAATTGGGATTAAGCCATTGGAAACAAATATTCACACCATCTTCTGGTTTCTAAAGGCACTTCAATCATTGGAAATTTCAATATCTGAAATAAACATTTAGTACTGGTAACAGAGTGAAGTGCCTTCACAGAGTCAACATTTACCCAGAGCACTTCACCACTTGGTAACAAATTTGACCAGTAAGATATGTCAGTTGCACTGCAACATATAACTCCTTCCCTCTGCTGGAAAACACTTGATTTCCTTTTTTTAAAAGTTCAATACAATTTCCTGAGCAAGAAAAACACATTTTGTCGAATGTGCAGAGGAGGAAAATTGACGTGCGTCGAATCAAAAATTTTTTGTAAGGCGTTTGGCAAGTCTTTTCTTTCATGTATTTTCTATTTCTTGGTGAATTGGAATTTGCCACATGTGATCCACACGCATCTTCTTCCATCCCTCCTCACATCGCATAACATCCGGTCGAGTTGAGTCGGTCGGTCCGAAGTCTTCAAGCACACTCGCTCGCCCTGCCAGGTGCGTCCCTTACACACCAGCAGCCAGACACACGCTCGTTCGTTCGCACATACTTGATTTCCAGTTACTGTGCACACTGAATTTTTTTTAGTGAACTATTCTGCTTTGATTTCTTATATTCTTTCATTATTTGGAATCAATCGCTCGCACTGTTGCACTGCCTCTTTCACCCTGGACGAGCCTTCAGAGTGGAGTGGGGATTTGCAGACAACCAAAAGTAGGAATAATATTGAGAAAGTGTTTCGTCCGATCATCTTCAACTGGATAATTACAATACGAGTCGGATCTGCAAAGGGAAAATTTGAAATTTGAGCTCTAAAATTGCAATAAAAAAAGACAAAATGCAGACCTATGAAATTAACAATTTAAAGAAATTGTTTAAGATTTATATTGTTATGAAATTTTGGATTTTCTGTTTTCTTAATGTCTCTCCTCACACCACTTTCTCTTCTGCCTATCCACTCCCTGCAGGCCACACCCTTTCTTTCTCAGACCATCACAACACATCATGGACACAAAAACACTACTAATTTAAAACATTTAACTTTCAACATCTAAAAATATACAGAAACCATTCTCTCCTGAACCCACATTCTTTAATTCAATTAAATACATTTGCATACTAAATATTAAGTACTGCTGTTGGTAAGAAGAACAGTGTAAAAATTGTTATCAACAACTGTTACAGAGACTTCTTCCAATCCAGCCACACATTCACACTCCTTTGATCCTGAAGTCTTTCAATAAAAGCCCATACAGACCAACCAAAACTAGGGTCTTACTGAAATGGATCAAGGAATTGTAAATGGAATTCGAAGATTAAAACAGTGGAAAGAGTGGTGACACTCAACTTATGGAAGGCAGGTGGTGAAAAAGAAGAGACCAGAGAAAAACAGTGCAAGCCAATCATCACACAATTTCAAGTATTCAAATCTTTCATCTTCAAGAATCATTTGTAAATACCTAAAATTGGCTATGCCACACAACCAAATTAGGGAATGTTATATCCACAAAATTTAGGAAGATAAAAAGAACAAAACTAATTTCAATATTTACTATTATGTAATAAAAATGAAACTTACCAGCTAGAAGCAGACTGCCTAAGCTTGCGAATTTCCTTGCTGGCCCACGTAGCAACAGTTTTAGTTTTAGAAGCTCTTGAACGTCTACCTTGTTGAAGGAGGTCATTAATAGGTTCTACATCCAACAGAGGCAACATTCTTGAACCAAATGCAGTGCACAAATCACTGAAACAAAGATACACATGACATAGTAAACTTATACATAAAATAGAGGAGACAATGGTAATAGTAATATAAATACTACAATACTAACCCAACAAGCCCAGAACATGATGTAATATTACTATCTGATTTCTCAGTATCTTGTGCTACAACAGTAATAAACTGGACTATGAATGGTATATGAGGCTCCAGCACAAGAACCTCTGGACTGGGAGTATTCCCATCTCCTTTTAGACCCTGCACGATACCAGTGTATGCCTCCAGTACACCTTCACGAAGCTCATTAAGATAGTCAATCATATCATAATCATTCTGCAAAAGAAGAAATATGGCATTAGGGGGATATACACAGACCAATTTATTGTTGTGATAAATTGTACCAAATTATCATTAGGTAAGTTGCGAAGATAAATCTCTCAGTTAAATCGTACGTGACCTATTAACACAGTTTTATTGAACCAATAATTTTTCTCAATCGATCCAATTTATTTGTATGCGTGTTGTTTGTAACAACTATTTGGTCAAATCTAACCAATTTATCTGTGAACAGTGATCTTTCACCATTTTACAAAATTTGATTTATTAAATGTTAAAATTGAACGAGTTGTTCGAGAGTGTGTGTGCATTGTAAAGTTGAACATGGACGAAACTGCTGCCTCACTTGTTGGAATGATGGGGTACTTAGTAATAAAAAGAAGCAGAACAAGGAATCATTCAAAATGGGTCAAATCATGGCTGCTGAAAAGAGATTTGAATCATATGTCACTTCTTAGACAATTGCAAGATGATTTTAAAAATTACCTGCGTAAGGATTGGCGCAATTATTGGAGTTAGTAAAAGAAAAACTAAGCAAGATTCTGTAATGCCAGAGGCAATTCCACCAGTCTGATTGCAATATTATGATTTTTAGCAACAGAGATATTGTAATCGTTTGCAATTTTCTGTTGGCACAGCCGAACAAACACTTGCTTCTTGATTTCATTCACACTCTCACAATCTTGCTTCTGTATTTCATTTTCGTTATTCTCAACACCCGTCTCACCAGTACTATCATTTGTGACGCACCTACAATCCAACTCAAGTAAACCCATAATAAACTCCTTGTTCGCCATTTCTTCACCATGAGTACGCCAGCCATTCTAACACAAACAAACTCGGATATGTCGATATGTCCTTTTATTTGTACTATTTCAGAGATCTAACGATAAATTCCTTGAATCGGTTGATAAATAGTACCGTGTACATCCCCTCAATAAGTTAAGAGAAAATTTATTTTCTATGCAGACAAGAAATTCCCTCAAAAAATATAAAAACAGCTTCAAATTAAGTGATCTGATATGTAAATTATTAAACTCAGCTTAGAACAGCCTTTAACACTAGAACGCCTGGCTTTCTTATACCCCCTAGAATGCCCAGTGGAGTCATTTCAACTCCAAGCCTTCAACATTACTTCTTATAAGGAAATATTGCAAAAATATTTATCCACGTTTGTATAACAATATTAAAGACAATTATTTAGTATATAATGGAATTATTACACCATAACTTAAATATAGTTTAAACAATTCTTGCCAATTTTATTCCCCAGAATGGAAGTTAAAGAAACATCTTAGATGGAATGGGAAAGTGAACTCGACAAAGTATGTTGAAAAGTAAACTTTTATCTATTAATAATATTTTTGCAACAATAACAATAAAACATTTTATTATAAACTTTTAATTTTCTGTAATAAGAGTTTCACATGTGTCAGAAAAATGATTTCTTTTGCATTGCACTTCCCATACTGTCTCGCATTATATCAATCTTATGTTATTTTATTTAAATAATATTTATTAGCAACATAATATTTATTAATATTTGTTTTTGTTATTAATTTGTTATTAATATTTGTGTTTGCTTCACACCGATAGAAATTTTATGTCTATTTCATGAAGGGGTTTTCAAAGAAATTTAATCACATGTTCTACATGGCACATAGTTCTAGTTTGGGTTGTATTTACTTTTTACATTACTGACTTTACAATACATACAGTAAAAAATACATCCAGTTGTATGATTCAGATTTTTAATACCTTGTACAGGCCACAGTTTTCAAGCACATTTGGTAGAATATTATCCATAAGTTTGATTAACACCTGCTATGTATTCTGATGCGTTTCATGGCTACATTTCTTCAAGAGCTCTTGGTTTTCAATACTTCCCCATATTTCCAGTGAATGAAAAACAAATTGACACCTTTTTAGTGATCATCCCCCACAATTATTTGCTTCTTTCAATCAGTTTGTATACCATAAACTGTGTAAATACACTGAGCGTTTGAAAGGAAAATGACAGCATGTCAACTCAGTTCAATTCAGATGAAATACGTACACAGATTGTACATGTATCACTTCATACTAAATATATATGTGTATATATAGATTTTCCAGATAAAACCAGTTAATTTAGCCTTCATTTCTCCTCAAACCTCTGTTATTAATTTGAGAATAATGATTCAAGAAACCAGAGTGAATAAAAATGAAGTATATCTGACAACATCAACATCTGGAGTACAAATTGCCCTCCTGTACACTAAAAAATCTCTTCTAAACTCAGAACATTTACCTTTACATAAATAATAATAATAATAATAATAATAATAATAATAATAATAATAATAATAAATATTTTGTCATTGAACCTTCATATGATAACAATCCTTTTCTTTCAATAATGATCCTTGATCAATAATGATAATAATCCTTTTCTTGACAATAATTTGATTTTTAAAACAATGTTTTTGCTATACTGTGACCAAACAACTCATTATTCAACACTTTACATGTATTGAACAAGAAGGCCTGAAAACAATGTAAAGCGGAAGGAATACTCTCATATTTCTTAAAAAGGTATCTGAAATACTAGGAGACACATTAAACAAAACCTACAAGAACAGGTCAGTACCAAAAAAAAGTCGAAATGATGTCTTGCAGGGCGTTCTAACAATAAGTAAATTCAATATTGCTGGTAAAGTTAAAAAAAATTAGTACCCCAGAACAGTTCATCCCCTTAATGCCCCAGACTTTACACATTTTAGGCTCAAAATGCAATGTCATGAAAATTGAAAAACTAAACCAATGAGGACTTTCATTCTCTAAAACATATGCTTACATTAGCACATTCTCTAATTTGCTAATCTAAGGAATGCTCTAAGAATACATCACAAAAGAGGAAACCTTTTTACAGAACATTTTCACAATTTCAGCATTTCAGCAAAAGGAATCTTGCCTTGTTTATTTCACAAGTATCAAGACCTTTTATTTCAAAGACACTGATTTGCAAATCATTTTAGAGCATTGTTTTCATTTGATGGTCAAGTTCCTAAAGTGCACACAATATCTCTCTCTAATTCTAGTAATTTTCTAATTTGTTGAATTCACACAAACTCTATTTTGTATCGAACAGCATAGATGTACAAAATTTTAGATGGATTGATTGATTGATTGTTAGCGATTCCAGGAGTGTCAACTACAGAGGTCATTAGTCCTGTAAAAGCAGTGTGCGTTTTATCCTTGAAAGGTGGCTGTGATCTTTTCCGCACTGGATGGCGAGATCCCATGCTAATCTACCGTTCACTAACGGGGTTTTCCCCTTAACCAGGTATTTCCCACCAGTGAGGCACTGCCCCAGCAAGGACAAGCTCTAAGCTCCTGACTGGTCTCCCAGCATGTGAGGTAGTGTAGTGCATGTTAGTGTAAGTGTGTGTGTAAGGGGTGAGGATAGGACAAGGAAGAGGAAGGGAAGATCCAGACGTGGTCCATGGTCCATGTTAGGGTACTGCTTCAGCATTCGCCTGGTGTTGACCGGAGAAATCATGGAAAACTACCGATCAGAGCAGCTGGCCACTAGAATTTTCCCCCAAACAGTGACTGAATTCGACCTAGTTGACAAGCTGGTGCTGAAAATCCTGCTGCTGTTGGAACTCGAACCTAGGAGCTCCCAGTCACAGGGACTGCAGCGACATCAGTTGATGCACTAAACCATCTCTCCCGATTAAAACATTTTAGAGAAAGTTGCACAGGAATATCAGATGGTGGATAAAGTGAACATAACATAAAAGACACAATGGAAAATACCTGTCAAGACTTATTTCGCAAAATATGAAGCGTTTCAGTAAAGAGAACAATTCGCATATACTACAGTAAAATCTGTTTAAGCCCGAATCGATCGGGACACAAAAAAATTCCGGTTTAGGGAGGTTTCCGTTTTATACAAGGTTGTCCAGTCAGACGCTTGTGATATAGAGGTTTCTGCCCTGAAAGTAGTAAATTACATGACTTTAATGTAATTATCAAAATACTTTAACATACATATAACATATTTATGGAAGAAATCGCTAACAAATGAATATTAAACACTTCATTGACAGCTTCCGAGTTGAAAAACACACCTTACTGGCTGTATTCGGACTGCTTCCTTACTCTTTCAACGCACAATGACTCACAACCGAGAAGTATGATTTTCTGATACCCTCGCATGGCCTTGCACAATGCGTAACAGCTTTAGAAATCATGATTTTCAACGCAGGGCAGGGAGATGCGTGAATAGAAGCCGTACACCTTGCCATGCCTGTACACCTTCCCACGCTCAGAGTTAAGAGAGGGAATTCCCGTGGCCTACACCTTGAGCGACCCCAGGGTCGAATTCTACGCTGACAGCTGAAGCTCCACTCCTTTAATGGTCAGCTGCCACGACTAAATCACGTGTCACGGAGAGAGAATTTAAAAATAGCTTCCAAACGCTTTCATTTCATTAAAAATCTCTCGCGTCTCACTGCCAATTGCATTCAATTCACAGGAATTCCGTTTTATAAAGACTTCCCCCCCTGCAGGACATGAAAAAACAGTTCCGTTTCCTCGTTAGAGAGGTTCCATTTTATGCTGTGTAAAATGCCATTTAACTTCAATTTTCCAGTTAAGGCAGGTTTCCGGCTTGTACAGGGTCCGGTTTAGACAGATTTTACTGTATCTAACTGACCTACACGTCACATGCCCTCTTATATGCAAAATCTGAATACTCCATTACTTCAATTGCAACCACTTTTGTTGAGACAATTTGGTTCAAATTAATTTTGAGACTGTTCATGCA
Source organism: Acheta domesticus (assembly GCA_031308135.1). Lineage (NCBI taxonomy): Eukaryota > Metazoa > Arthropoda > Insecta > Orthoptera > Gryllidae > Acheta > Acheta domesticus. Next base: position 95,283,652 of record JAHLJT010004567.1, on the reverse strand, counting down.
CTGAACTCACATTTTGATTACAATCATCTGAGGAACAATTCTAGTGATTTTTACAACTTAATTTTTCTTCAACTTTTTTCAATCTTCCATTACCTTCCATTAACCCTTTAGTGCCTAGCAGACCATATATAGTATGGTGAATAATGGTTTGAATTCGTGCATGCTTAGTTGCTGAAACTGATGTTTAAGCTTGTTCTGTGCATTTTTCTTATATTTAAGGTCCCCATGTATAGATTTATTAGAGCAGTTGCGGCCATCTATTATCAGAGCCAAGAAATAATATTTGTGTACAAGATATGTTATAGATCGTTTTGTTTCACATGGATGCAGAGTGAGTATAACTTCAAAATAATTGAATCAGCAAAACATATTTTGTTATAACAACTTAAAACACTTGATAATTAATATTTTCATTCAATGAATTATTCAATTATCGGAAACATACTTACATTCTTTGAAAATTCACTGTACCACTTATGTTACACTAAGCACTAAGGAGAGCATTTCAATTTAGCTTTCATTTTCGATCTTTTGATGAAATACTGGTAATATTTACACATTTTGTCAATAATTAATATTGTTAGTATTATTAGTTTTAATAATAATAATAATAATAATAATAATAATAATAATAATAATAATATCTGCAGGAATAAAATATCTGCAATAGGTAGTTTGGCGGTACCTGTAGCCGAATAGTTTTGGGCTAGTGGACTGGACTGAGCAAGAAATTCGCACCATGGATCGAAAAACCAGAAAACTGCTAACAATGCATCATGTTTCCCACCCTCGAGCTGATATACATAGACTTTATGTGTCACGTAAGGAAGGAGGAAGAGGCCTCAGACAAATTGAGGCCTCCTGGCACAACGCAATAGTTGGGTTGGGGAAGTATGTAGTCAGCCATCAAGATGACCCTCTAATGAGGCAGGTCATGAAATCTGACTGAAGAATGAGAAACAGAGGCATTGTTAGTGTAGCAAGATGCATTGCGAAGAAAACTAAGCAAGACACGTCGAATAAAACAGACACTGAACTTCTGATGCTGCTAAACATGAAGTGTGAGAGACAAAAAATTGTTAAAGAAATCGTGGAGAGACAAACCACTCCACGGACAATACCTAAAAAGAATGGACAAGGTGCAGATCAATAAAGATCAATCATTTTATGTGGCTTAAAAGGGGAAGAATGAAGCCAGAATCGGAAGCATTTGTAATAGCTGCCCAAGATCAGGCCTTGAGAACACGACATTATAATGAAGCGGTTCTCAAAATTTCCCAAGATGATAAATGCCGCATTTGCCAGGAGCAAGTAGAAACCATTGATCATATTGTCTCAGCTTGTCCAATTCTAGCAAAGACCAAATACCTGAAAAGACATGACAGGGTGTGTATACTGCGATTTTTGTAGGAAGAGCTCTCAAGATAACTCACATCCCATCTTCGCGATGGAATATGTCACGGCATTTCGTATCATTCACAGTCGTTCCGCTAGATTTCGCACGATCGCGACAGTATGAAGCAGTGTTTGCGATCATGCGTCTTCTACCGGCAAGACCGAGAAAAGACGCGAAATGCCGTGACATATTCCATCGCGAAGATGGGATTTGAGTTATCTTGAGAGCTCTTCCTACAAAAATCGCAGTATAGCTACCTCCACTGGCAGATCTGTACCGCCCTCGAAGTTCCAAACACATGTCCCAAGTGGTACGAGCACTCACCAAAACCGGTGACGTCTGTTGGATTGTGTACGATATTGTACGACCAACAAATTCAAACTGACTGCACGATAGCGGCAAACAAACTGGATATAGTAATCCGCGATTTGGCGAAAAAATCGTGTTTACTTATCGATGTTGCTGTGCCTTGCGATCAAAACGTCGTTACCAAGGAGGCAGAGAAACGTCTTAAATACAAGAGTTTGGAAATCGAGATCAGCCGAATGTGGGGCGTAAAAGCACAGGTCGTACCGATAGTTATCGGAGCTCTGGGATTTGTTCCGCAAAATTTGTGTAAGAACTTGTCTAAACTCCCAGGTAATTCAAAGGACTGGGAAGTGCAAGAAATTGCTTTATTTGGAACAGCCCACATTTTGCGCAAAGTATTGTAGAGGCACTGATAGGCACCGGATCTGCTCCTTAGGTAGCTGGTTGCAACCTGGAGTAGATCTTATATTCAGCCGACTCCTAACATCTTTAGTCGTGATTTAATGGGAAAATATAATAATAATATTATTATTATTATAACAGAAGAAAATATTTTTACAGTTTTTCAAATATTACTTCACATGCTGATCAGAATAGGTTCGATAACCTATAAGTTATTATTTATTTCATTACATGTAATGTTTTTTTTAAATAATTGTACTTTCTGAGAATTTTCTAAGGGGTTTGCTCCAGAATTTACTGTTCAAGAAACCAACATTATTGAGGACAAAGATGTCAGGTACTGAGGTCCAGACAGGTACAGGCAAGAGGAAACCAAATATCAAAGATTCACTCACTACTAAGCAAGACAGAAGTGTTGAAGGAGGAAAGGAATAGTATTCATTCTCCCATAGATAAGTACAACTAAATAATTCTCTGTAAGTGGAATGAATTCTGGAGTACATGTAGGAATGGGTTTCTACGGAGTAAATCCAATTACTAATGTGAAAAGATATGGCCAAAAAGAGAACTAATGGAGCTACAGAACGGCATACTCTTTCCCCGTATTAGTTTTCTATTTCCTTGGATCTGGGCTGGCTATTCGAAATTGCCACTTACTCGTTTCAGCTACCATTTATCACTGCCCAAAGTACATTTTTTGACATTTTCTTTATTTTTTGGTTTCCTAATGGTGGAAAGGAAATATTAATTTTAGAATATTAAAGAACATAAAAACCTTGTCCTGAATGGTAATTTTCTTTAAAAAATTTAAAGCGGTTTTTAAGAAAATGGTATTTAAGCGCTACTAAAAATGCGAAATTTGAAGCTCTTTTTCACAGAAAATTTTTGAGTTTTTGAAAAACTTTATTTGAAGTCATTTGAAGCACATTAACTCACAAATATAGCACTGTTCACAAATTTCTGGAAATGTGCGTATTGATGGTGTGAGAGTTCTTTCACAAAAATTCATTTGTGTAATTTTTGTAAAAACAAAAAAGTATCTCAAACTGAACTTCACATCATATTAAAGAGTGCAATTAGCACTATCCGTCTGAAAAGTTGGAAGAAAAAAATTGGAGCCAATTATGAGAAAACAGAGTTTCTGAAAATGCGGAATTTTGAGCTAGTTTTCATTGAAAATGGGAGTTTTCGAGCAAATTTACACGACCTTATTTAAAGCACATGTACACAAATGTAATAATGCAAACAAATTGCCGCCAATGTACATATTAATGACATGAGAGAAGTCAAAAAAATTACATTTTTATAATTTTTTAAATACAAAAGGAATACAGCAGTTTGGTGCTCATGTCGTCTCAGAGTACATTAGGCACTATCCTTACCACAAGTTAACAGAAAAAATTTGGAGCCATTTTTGAAAAAATCTTGTTTTGTGATTTTTGAAAATTGTACATGTTTAACACAATATTACACAAAAACTACTAAAATTTTCAAAACAATGTACATGACCTTAATGAAAGAACCCACTATGGAGAACCAATTTTATTTTAAGGAAAAATATCTTTCTTTAATTTTGTAGTTGAGAGAAGAGCCTGAAGAAAATTCAAACTTTTGCAATATTCGAAAAATCAGACAACCGTGAAAATCGGACCTATGCTGCCTTAATAGGTATATTTTACTCTATTCTTACAAGAAATTTAAAGAAAAAATTTGGAGCGGTTTATGAGAAAAATTCCGAGGGGCTTCATGTAAAGTACCCCCAAATTTTCAAGAATGTTTTTCAAAACCGCGTCGCCTCGAGTGGAACCAAATCAGCCTGGGAATATTCATTATTAGTAGAAATCGGTACTTATGGTTTCAGCGCTACGGTTGTTCACAGAGACACAGAATGACGGACGTTTTGAAAAACTTTTTCAGGGGACCACAAACCTTTTATTTCCGTTGAAATCTCGAAATTATTTTCTGCAGCATTACATAATTATTCCATATATACGTACATATATGAGAACGTAAACTAGTGGGGCTACCAAAGCACATTTTCTCGCATTGTTCGTAAATGCTCTGCAATATTATACTACATAAACCAGCAAACTTTTTTCCGCTCCGAAACGATCCCAAATCCTCAGATTTAACTCGCCATAATTCATGCCACTACGCCACATAAGCGCGCATCGACAGAACTTAGGCAAAGGCATAAACACTTAAATGTCCGATTATCCATGTAAAAAAACAATTTTGGACAACGTATTAAAAATTCTACTGTAGAAAATTTATTCCTTTCTCATTCATATTCGACACATCAAATCCAACAGTCACCAAAGCTCTCACATTTTTGAATTATTTAAAATGTTCGCAAAAACATATACTGCGATTTTTCGAAGAGCGACCCTCAAAGTCACTCAAATCCCATCTTCGCGATGGAATATGTCACGGCATTTCGTCTCTTTTCTTGGTCTTGCCGGTAGAAGTCGACATGGTCACAAGCACTGCTTCATACAGTCGCGATCGTGCGAAATCTACCGGAACGACTGAGATGCGAAATGCAGTGACATATTCCATCGCGAAGATGGGATTTGAGTGGCCTTGAGAGTCGCAGTTAGAAAAATCGCAGTATAAAACAGCAGAAGTGTTTTCACCAGCAAGTTTTCTTTATTTCGACACCAGAACACAGTTCCTCAGAGTTAATGTGCTCGTGCTAATACCACTACACCACACAAGCGCAGTGCGCTGGAAAGAATGTTTTCCGATTACTTAACTTTCTCTTCTTACGAAGTATTCGTAAGGCGAGAAAGTATATAGCACATTCAAGTACCTTGTCCTCAGCCAATCATCCATCTGATGAAGCATAGAGAACTAGAACAAGTGTATCTCAAAAAGTATTCTAGGCCACTGAAAGAAGCAGGCTAAATACCTACAATAATAATCAGAGAATGACATGTATGTTTTGACAGGATAATTACATACAATTCCAGATGAGAGATGTGTAGGTTCCGAAAGCTCAAACATAGTGCATAAAATGTGATATTGGCTAGTGTAAAGACTTTTTCGTTGAGAATCATGAATGCTATAGTGTTATTTTCTTGTAAATTTGAATTAATATTAGTATTTTTAACTTAAATGTACTGTTTCATTATCGTGAATAAATAATGTACACAAATCCCTACTTATTTTGCTCTCATTAGCACGTAGCGTATCATTTATGGTACAGGGCACATCTACTGACAATCATAAATTTCTTTTTATTACATTAATATATTCCATTAAACTTATATGATCAAGTTCAATGTCTAACACAATGAAAATCAAGAAACTAGAGGTGCTACTCAATGGCACAGACTTTCCTGTATTACTTTTCTATTTCTTTTGGTCTTGGTAGCTATTCGGACTTGCCACATATACTCTTGCCAGCTGCCATTTGTCGCCGTCCAACGGATATTTTTTTGACATTTTCTTAATTTTTCGGTTTTCTAATAGCAGAACAGAAATATTTTAATCCTTCAATGCACTTGGTAGGCCTATGAAGCCAAGCCGTCTTTCTTAATGCTGTAAATCTTTTCCGTTAACATTAGAGGAGTCTCCTTTCACGATATCCTCATATGTTTCTTTTCTTATGGCAAAGAATGGTCCAGTGATCCATGAATTTTTTCAACATTTTTCAACTTTTCTGAAGGTAGTCGTGCTTTCCACTAAGTGAGCTCCCAAGGTCCGGTAGTCTTTTCCCTTAACGTATCTTTTAACGCATAAGACACACTTATGTTGGAATTTTTTCCTTATCATTCCAGACTTCACTTTTTACTTGCCAAGAGACAAATCATGACCATAGTAATAAGGAATAAAGAGGTTTTTTGTGGGGGTTGAGTTTCTAGGAACGGATTTAAACTAAATAGCAAAATATATTATGGAAAAACCAAAGAGGAGCCTATTGCAAAAGATTTTGCATCAAAATGGTGAAGGATTTAGTACAGTTATTATTCACTGATGGTTATAAAGTTACAACTGACAACTTTTTCTCTAGTGGTAGTTACGTGCATATTCCTGGGTGAATTTGTGCTGGAGAAGACACTAACATTACGAGCTAACTCACAAGAAATACCATCTGAACTGCGAGATAAAGGTAGATAATTATGTTCTAAAATTATACAATCAAAAGGTTTTTTGTATCATTCAAATCCAAACAAGAAAATTATTTATCTTTTTAGCACAATACATCAGGACAAAGACCAAGTAACGACAAACAAGAAACCATCAATTATTCTTGCCTATTTCAAAAGAAACATTAAGAGTTGGACACCCCCCAGATCAAAAAAGTTGACAATTACACATCATGGAGGCATACTCGTGAATGACCAATGAGGTTATTTTAGAAGTTTGACAGCGTTTTGAATGCATACGTAATGTTTAAAAAAAAGTTAATGTTATGTTAATATCGTGGTAAAATTGTTATAAATTCATTCCATTCAGGACATTACTTTCTTTCCAGATGCCTCTTCGAAAAAGACAAACAAAATCACAGTGCTTCATGCGCGAAAACAAACTTTTACCAGGAAGAAAAAGAAGAAAATAAAAAATTAAATACAAGTTTATTCAATAATATTATTGCATTCATTACTTCTTCAACCTAGCCCCAAATTGGTGTTTTATTCAGACCGGGTCTCTGTGGCCCACAAAGTGTAGTCGCAAAATCCGAGTTCTGTGCATCAAAGGGTTAAGAATATTAAAGAACAATAATATCTCGCCCTAAATGGCAATTTTATTCGAAAACATTGAAGGCACTTTTAAGAAAATAGAGTTTAAGGGCTACTGAAAATTCGAAATTTGAAGCTCTAATTCACAGAAAATGTTTGGGTTTTCGAAAAACTTCATTAGCAGTCATATTAAGCACTTACACTCACTAATACAATGGTATTTACAACTTGCTGCTAATGTGCGTATTAACGGAGTGAAAGATCTTTCAAAAATTACATTTGTGCAATTTTCGAAGAAGGAAAAAAACTCGAAGTAAACTTTACATCATTTTAAACAGCGCAATCAGTTCAAAAAGTTAAGAAAAAATTTGGAGCCATTCACTGAGAAAATGGGTGTTTGTTTCTGAGAATGCAGAATTTTGAGCAGGATTTCACAGAAAAACCGTCGAGTTTTCAAGAAACTCTATATGACATTATTTAAAGCATGTGTACTCAAATACAATAATGTGAACAAATTCCGCTAATATAAATATTAACGACGTGAGACAAGTAAAAAAATACACAGTTGTACTTTTAGAAAAACAAAAGAATAGAGCAAAATGGTTTTAATGTCAGTCTCAGAGTACATTTAGCATCATCCCTAAGAAAAGTTCAAAGAACAAATTTGGAGCAGTTTGAGAAAATCCTGTTTGTGTAATTTTTTAAAATTGCACATATTGCATGCAATATTGCGCAATAACTATTTTCTTTTAAAAAAGTACATGTCCTTAATGAGAGAACTCGCTTTCGAAAACAAACTTCACTGGAAGAAAAATAAATCTATCATCAATACGTAGAAAAAATCTCTATTTTCAATACGTAGAAAAAAATCTCTATCTTCAATATGTAGGAAAAAATCACTATCTTCAATACATACACATACAAAAAATTAAAAATTTTGCAATTTTCAAAAACTTCGAGTCAACTGTGAAAATAGGACCTATGCCAACTTTACAAGTACCGTTTTTGAGAAAATTTTGAAAAAGACCAGGGGGCATCTAAAGTAACCCCCAAATTTTAACTAATGTTTTTCAAAATCCCAAAGCTTTGACTCGAGCCAGATCGACAGGAGTTTCTTCAATTTGGAGAAAATCCTACAGTGTTTAGGCGCTATTATTGAAGGATGGACAGATAAGAGACACAGGGTGACCAGGGATCTGGATTTTTGAAATTCAAGGTTTTTTCCCGGTTTTCCAGGTTTGAGATGCTCAATTTTCCATGTTCTGTTTCGTACCTTACAACACTTTTTTACTTTCTCGCTACCGCTTACATTGTACAGAGAAAATTATGTAATGCTGCGCGGAAAAACGGCGATTTTGCGGCAGAAAAACTCTTTATTACAGGGCCCTAGATAAATCCAGTTGCTAAATTTAGGAAAAAATTCCTCTAACACTTGGTGTAGTCAGTATCCATATTTTTTGGGTCCTTCATACCGAAAAATTGAATGACGACATAACGTGTCTGTCCCTGAACGTTAGCGGCTAAACCATTCAGCCAACTTGCTCCAAAATTGATATTTCTCAATCGATCTGGCTGACGTAGGGCACCTTTGAACTTCAATACGATATTTTATTTTTTTTTGGGGGGGGGGAGTACTTTACATGAAGTCCCTGGGGCATTTTCAAAATTTTCGAAAACGTGGCTCCATCGTGTTTGATTAAATTTTGTTGTTGGACAGTGTGAAGAACGTTTAAGAGAATGGTGCAGGTCTCATGTTCGTTGAAAACCCCAAGTTTTGGTAAATTGCAAAAATGTATATTTTTTCGGCGTCTTTCTACAACTAGGCCTACATTTATGAAGATATTTTTCCCTTAAATCTGTTACTTAAAGATAGATTTTGAAATAAGGTCATATAACAGATTTCGAAAATTTGAGTACTTTTCGTGTAATTTTGCGTGAAAGTACGTGCTGTTTTAGCACCACTAGTTTTCTGTTCGTTATTGAACCAAACTATGATTCTCGCGCATCTTTCTAACGCAACCGAAGAGTAGAGTGTACAATTTTGCACAAAAAAAATTTTAATAAAATTATGATATTTTTGTTTTTCTAGGAATTATATGTTATTGATTAACGTTCAGACTCCGCTCTAAATGTTCAAGAAACTACTTTTTCAGCAGGAAAATCGATCTCTGGACTGATGTCCACGCAGGGCTTGAGGTACCGTATTCCTTACATCGGTTTTGGAAAAATGTCGATTCTACCGCCAATAATATTAGTTTTTATGGTAGGAATATTTTTTTCAAAATGGACATTTTGCTGTCGAAATTACTAAACAGTCCCAATGAGGATGAGGGTGTATTTTCTGTCGTCCATATTCCATTTTCAAGATTACTAAAAGAATGATAATTTTCTTTTGATTAATTACACGGAAATAGGAAAAAGAGCACTTAATAACATTGTAAGATTTCCATTTTCAATAAAGGATTTTCGGAATTAATAAATCTTCATATTTGCTTGAAACATTCCAGGTATCTTATTTTTTTGGAATTTTGAAGATAACATACCTAACCGATTTTGCAATACAACAATTTTAAAAAGATGTTTAGTAATAGTATTTAGGATCGTAATGGTTTTCACACTAATTTAAATTAAGTTTCGATTGTTCCGAATTTTTTCCAAACAGGGATTTCGTTTTTGTGCTTAACACACTTTATACGGATACAGCTCATTGAATCACTTGCTTTTATCACCAGCTGCAACATTTATTCACCTGCTGCTTAGTAACATAAATACTCAAAAGCTCCCCTACATATACTTATTTGTCAGCAAATTCTCAATGGTATTCGGCTTTCTTCTTAAATATGAAAAAACGGCCAACCTACTTGAAAAAATGGTAGACCATACGTCATCAGTAGAGCCCAGAAAATTAGAAAAATTTATTTTTACTTTCTCGTATACGTACATATTAACGGAGTAAAATACGTAGTATAGAAAAAGTTATGTTGCGCAAAAAAATTGCCGTTTTTTTGACAGAAAAATCCGTACTGTGGCGCTTTGATACAGAAAAAGGGGATATATCCTGTTTTAATATGTAGTACATAACTCTGTCGAACATGTTATGTAGTCAAATTTCACGAACAGTGAGTGCATACCGAAGAAGTGTTGTTTTGTTTTCAAAACGTCCGTCCGTCTGTCTGTCTCTGTGAACAGCAGATAGCGCCTAAACTATGAGCAGGAGTTTCAAAACGGAATGTTTCCCGGTAAAACTGGTCTCAGCCGAAGCTCTGTGATTTTTTATAACATTCTTTAATTTTTGGGTTACATTCAACGCAGCCCCCGGGACATTTTAAAAATTTTCTCAAAAATAGCGTCAAATTTTTTGTAGGCCTCCAAATTATTTTTTTTTACAATCATTCTTTTCCTGTGATGAGTTTTCATTGTTTCAATAATTTTTTGATCCCCTTCTTTACCTTTTTTCAATGCCTATTTTAGTAAAAATAAATGTTTTTTGCCTGCCTAGGTAAAGTAAATGCCTGAACTTCCGGACTCTAGTCATGAGTATTCAGCAACCAATGCAGAATTGCATTGTGACACTGTAGCTAACCGCTTTGTGAGGAAGATTAATCAACATACCTTCCTTGACGAGGCTAACGGAGCGTCATTTCTATCCAAAAGTGTCGGGAAAATGTAAAGAGGCGTGAAATATTTGACGATTAATAAAATGAAGATAATCAAGCCAGATTTGACAAAGGTTGGAGAAATCGGCGTACCGCAGACTGCTAACATAGTGTCTCTGTGTCACTACTTCCCAAATCGTGAACTGAGAATAGGATGTACTAGTGTATCCTGGCGCTCAACCCCGTCAAGAGCTCCGCGTATTTATTTTCTTCGTGCCCCCTGTCAATTCGGTTACTCGGTATAAGCAAATATGGATTCTCCTGCGATCTTCTACGAAAAAACGTAAAATTCTCTTTGAATATCGTGTCGATAACATGGACGATTCGCCGCCGATGTCATCTAAGTGGCGAGACACTAACTGAAATTCAATGATTGGGTTCCCACTGAGACATTTTTTCCATGAACATCTTGTCTGTGCTCATGCTTCACACAACCACAGAGGGGCTCAATGGTGCTACATTACTCTACACGTTATACCTACACATGCGGCCGTTTGAAGTTGTATGACTCATGAGTCTAGGACTTCGCAATCCTAAAGCGGCATAATCTATGTAATTTTTCATACATACTTCGCTTTTAACTCTCGTCAATATCGTGTATCGAGTTGAATCATGCACACTACTGAATGCGATAACGTATGTAAATTCGAGCTAAAACTTGGCGAAAAATCAGAAAAACAAAAAATCCCGGTTTTCAAATCAAATCCCCGGTTTTTTTCCCGGTTTCTCCAGGCTTTTTCAAATTCCCGGTTTTTTCCCGGTTTTCAGGGATTCCATGTTCGCTGGCCACCCTGAGACAGACAAAGACACACAGGCAGATGTTTTGAAAAGAACGAACTTTCGGTATCAGGGGACCGAAAATGTGTATTTACATTGAAATCTCGAAATTGATTTTCCGCAGCATTACATTAATTTCACTATACTATTTACTCCGTATAAATGTATGTATATGGGAAAGTAAAAATAATTCTGGGCACTAATGGGTTAAATTGTAAAATTAAATAAAATGCAACTCAAAAGTTACCTTCCACAAAATCTGGAGCTCAAAAACTTTTGCAAAAGAAAAAAACTATTTTTTGGCATTTCTGTACTATACTCTGTCAACAATGAAATTGTAAATTTGTGCAAAAAGTAGATAGCATGAAGTCCAAGATCACACAATTACAAAAACAATATGCAATAATGTACGTATTATGTGTAAAAAATACAATGTATAAAACACGATGCAAGATATTTTAAAAATTGTAATTTTTTTTGTATATTTGAAAAATAAAAAGAATAAATCAAAATGGCTGTTACAACTTATACTTTCTCATTTTCTTTTAATTTGATGCAACCCTCTAAAAAACAATTCTAAGCTCTCCCTGCCAAACGCTAAGCTAGTGCATTATCAAATATTGTGCCTTCTGGATCTGTCCCCAGAAACGAAACCAGGTTACATTTTCTTCAAAAACCTGCAAGCCTAATTGCAGAGAAAACCAGGTGCTACAGAATGGCACAGACTCTCCTACTAGTTAGCTTTCTAGACGCAATAATTACGCCATTTCGCTTGCACTGTTGAAACAGGAGCCCAGAGCAATGCAGCATTTCATCACTGTACTGTCTCTACACAGAGCAAAGTATTTTCTTGTGGTCAAAAGCTGTTCATTGTCATTCAAATATCAATGCAATGACAATTTGCCAACCACATAATATATGTTCTTTCAATGCTATGTAAGATGGCACCAGCTCATGTAAGCCACGAGGAAATTAGTTAAGCAATTCGGCCATCGACGCAACTTGCAAACAGATTCTGGTCACTGTTAGGATAAGCCGTCAACACTCCAAATTCCTCATCTTTACTGCTCTCCCCAAAACGCCAATGACTATTTTGAAGCCTTAACAATGGTGTTAACATCAGGCAATTCAGTTCATTTAGCACTATCGATGGAGAAAGAAAGAAAGAAAGAAAGGAAAAAAAAAAAAAAAAAAAAAAAAAAAAAAAAAAAAAAAAAAAAAAAAAAAAAAGAGAGAGAGGGAAAAAATGAGAAAATTTTACTTTCCTGTATACGTATGTATATACGTAGTACATGGAAAGTTATGTAATGCTGCATGAAAAATTGGCGAATTTTCGGCAGAAAAAAATTAGTTGCCGGGCCATGATAACAAGAAAGTGGATAAATCCAGTTGCTAAATTAAGAAAAGAAAAGAAAGAAAAAGAAAAGAAAGAAAAAAGAAAAGAAGAAGAAGAAAAAAAAAAACCAAACACGTGGTGTAGCCAGAATCCCTGTTTTGTCGGTCCTTGATACCAAAAATCTAATTGAAAGCAAAACTTCTGTCCATGGGGTGTATGTGAACAACACTAGCGCATAAACTTGGCCAAAATGTACCTGATGAAGGAGATTGGATGATTGAGATCCCTGAAACATTGTGAAAGTCCAACTTTGTTTTATGTACATACTTCAACCTTGTATGAAATATATTTTATTATCACCTGATTGTCTATATTGAATGGAACCTTTCTTTATGCCAGATCAAAAATTATTTCGGATAAAATAATTTTAGAGCAAATTTCCAGTTTCAACTATTTAGGTAGTCAAGTTCATTAATATACCAATGAAGGAAGACATGAACATTAAATTGGCAAGGTCCCAAAGAATTTGTGGTACTATATATAACACACTAAAAAACAAAACAAGAGAAGATACAAGAATAAAGTTTTATAAGACTAAGGCCCTTCCAATTCTTCTACAAGGAAACGAAAGCTGGGTACCAACAAAAAGAACCTTAAGCATAATACAGGCCGCTGAAATGAAGTTTTTAAGGAGAACGCTAGGCTGCACAAAAAGATCATATTCGTAATGAGAATATTAGGGAAAAGCTAAATGCTGAAGGAATTGGAAGCAAAATAACTAAATATCGAAATAACTGGTATCAACACACACAAAGGATGGAGGACTCAAGACTACCAAAATTAGCTTTCCTTTATCAACCGCTTGGAAGGAGAGACGTGGGCAGACCCAAAAAATGATGGGAGAAAAACTTGTGAAGACGGAACGGGCTCAAGCCTGATCCATGAAGTGCAGAAGAAGAAAATACTTGATGGAGAAAACCAGCTGCCGTCCATCGCCACCCGAAAGTACATTTCTTTGACATTTACTTAATTTTTCGGTTTCCTAATGGTAAAACTGAAATAATTTTAGAATATTAAAGAACACAAAAACCTTGTCCTAAATGCCAATTATCTTTTAAAAACTTGTACCCTTTTCAAGAAAATGGCATTTAAGCTTTTTTTTTTATAGCCATTAATGAAAAAATGGCGTTTGAGCGTTTTTTTCAAAATGCGAAATTTTTAGTTTTCACAAAAAAGGTTGTATTTTTGAGAAACTTACTTATCATTATTTAAAGCACATGTACTCATAAATATAATAATGCGAACAAAGCACCGCTATGTAAATTTTATCAACGTGGGAGATAAGTCAAAAAAATTATGTTTTTGCAATTTTTGAAAAAAAACAAAATACAGCAAAATGACTTTTGTCATCTGATAGAGGACATTTACCACTATCCCTACCAAAAGTTAAAAGAAAAAATTTGGAGCCGTTTTTAAGAAAATCTAGTTTTTGTAATTTTTTACAATTGCAAATATAGCACGCAATATTCCGTGAAAACTACTAAAATTTTCAAAACAATGTATATGACCTTAAACAAAGAACTCACTTTGGAGAACAGCTTTTATTTGAAGGAAAAATCTCTATCTTTAATTTTGTAGTTGGAAAAGACACTGAAAAAAATTCAAACTTTCACAATTTTCGAAAATTCAGTTATCCGTGAAAATCAGACCAATGCCATCTTAATAAGTGTATTTTACTCTATTTTTACAAGAAAATTAAAGAAAAAATTTCAAGCCGTTTTTGAAAACATTTTGAAAACGCCGGGGATCCTTCATGTAAAGTACCCCCAAATTTTATAGAATCTTTTTCAAAATCTCAAAGCTATGACTAGAACCAGATCAACCCAGGAATATCCAATTTGGAAGAAATCGTACATATGGTTTAGTCGCTAGCAGTGTTCACAGACTGACGGACATTTTCCTTTCAATTGGTTTTTCGGTATCAACGACCCACAAAAGAGGGATTCTGGCTACACCACATGTTAGGTGATTTCTCCCCCCCTTATTTTAGCAACTGGTTTTATCCACTTTTTCGTTATCAACACCCAGCAACGAATTTCTTTCTGGCAAAAATTGGCCATTTTTTCGCGCAGCATTACATAACTTTCCCTATACTCTGTATATCACCCCGTGTATATGTACGTGTACGGGAAAGTAAAAATCATGTTGTTAATCTTTCTTTTGACCGTTTTTCACATATGTACCTCTCTCCCTGCGAGACTGTTTCATTCAGCAACATTTAATTTAATGAAAAAAAGAGAAGAAAAGAAAGAAAAAAGTTTCAGATGTTCTTTCCACTCTGAACAGCATTCATGTCAGAACTCTAGCTTCCCCATCTAGTCTTCCACATTATGCCATATCGCTCACCAAAATGAAACAGACAGCCAGCACTTGCCTAAAAATCCTTAATATCCATTACTGTTGCAAATAGCCTTGCTTTTTTTCCTTCATTGGTCCAAAATCAGGAATCCCCAGTGAACCTAAACTTCGATTTTTTTTTTAAAGAGGACAACGATATTAGGTCACTGTTACATCTCCTGCCTTATAAAATGAATCATTTTGATTAATTTGTGAATGTCCTTCTCAACAGGGACAGGATTAGGAAGTTACACAGTACCCTCTATGCCAAGAAAATCAGGAAAGTTTGTTTCATTGCACAACACTAGTAGCAAATATTCAACGGTGAATGACCTCTTCGTTGGAGCCTTACTGTTGCATGTCACCTGCTGTATTAAAAGCAATTATGCAAGGAGTGTGGTATTTCTCTTAGCACAAGCAGTATGAGAATAGGTGAAATAATTACAGTGAAACTCCATTTACACGTTTCTCAGTTATACGTTGTTTTTTTTTTGGTAAGTCACGGATAAATTCCTATCATTCCAATGCTAAATTATTTCAATTATGCGTTTTATGTTTGTACGTTTTTCACACTTCTACGTTCATAATAAAAGTCCCATCAGCACTGTATTACGTTCAAATGATCCTGGTGAGGTGCGGGGCGGCCTGCGCCGAGAGCCCGGAACTTGTATGTTACTCGAGGCAGCACGCTCCAGATCGCTCCTGCAGAGCGACCTGTCTCTCGGCTTCTGAGGCAGCATCCCGCTAATGAAACTTGCCATACAGAAGCCTGTCTCGGCCCAGCTGAAGGGCCACGATTGCGCCAGCCCCCGGGAGAGTAGCACAAGGTCAGCTCCCGGGCCAATTCCGGCAGCGGAACCTTGAGCAATTTCAGTTACGTGCGTACGAGAGCTCTCTGAGGATCTCAGAAGGCAAAGGTAGCTCCGAGGGAAGGTCACAGGCGTCCCTGGGAGAGAGAAACGAAGTAGATGATCAATAAGTGAGGAAGTTTGTGTACAGACTGTCCCACACTTCGAAGACTTTTGCTCGCCCGAATAACATACGCGATCCTTTTGGTAGCAGCATGACAAGCAGCTAATGAAACTGATCATTTTTTCGCACGGAGCGGCATGTGTCGCCAGGCAGTGGGACTGTGGCAGTCGTGCGCTTCCTTTAATACACATAGAACACCGTGCTTTGACCTGGGGAATCTCAAGTAACATCAAGCTTGAGTAGATATTGCTAAAGAACTGTAACTACATTGTAAAACGACTGTAAATACATTGAGTTTTTATTTTGTTCATAATCAATTTCAGTTGGACGCTTTTCTCACTTATACGGTTTTTTTCCAGCCCCCTGAAAAATGTATAAGAAGTTTTACTGTAAATATTTGCAAATCAGTCAAAATATGTTTTTCGTAGACATGGACCCCCCCCCCCCGTATCTGTGTATTGTAGAGATTGATAACTGGCGGCCCACGACTGTTTTATGCGGCCTCCAATAGATTTAAAGTATGAGGTTCATATTTTATTCTTTAAGCAAACATTGAACCCTTGTACACAAGCTTCGCTCTTTCAAGGGTGTGCTCCTTTAACATAATATGTAATGTACATTGCTAGCAATAAAAATATTATTAATAATAATATATGCAGATTTTTTTGTAAATCTAATTAGATTAAGCAATGTACTGTATATTAATCTTGGGATAGTACATCTTATACATAGCAAGCGAAGCATCTGTACACCTGTGAATCTCCCTCCAGTCAGATAACAAATCCTGTCAAAGTCAGTGCTTTATTGCAGTTTTGTTAAGGACTGAGTCAGTTTATTTCACAATGAATAAAAAACAGAATGTCTGAAGGAAGCAGAGTGTTTCAGAACAAATTGGAAACAATCTCTTTCTAATTAACAAGAACAATAAACTTCTGTTCTGCATTTTTGCTTGTACTCTGTCCACAAATAATACAACCATACCCGAGCTAGCTGGGCATTTAGAAGGATTTGTAAGTAGACTGAAAATTTTCAAATCCACCCATGAAAAACACAATCTAATTCATTTTCTCTTGTGCAAAGAAATCATGGAAGGTAACTCAGTGATTTCAGCTTTTGCATTCCAGCTTTAAATATGGTTTCTGAGTCATTCAATGAATGATTTTTGGATTTCAATAAAATGCAACCATCTCCTTTGTAACAAACCAATGACTTGCGATATTTCACAGCAGGCAGATAACAATAAGTTAGATATCTGTTGCAAGACAGGAAATTGGCATTGCATTTTGGATACTGAAGCCAGAAGAAAACTATCCCAAACTAAGTGATGTCAGCAGGAAAACAGCTCCTATATTTGAAAGCACATTTTGGGAGAGCATTTTTCCAACAATGAAGTTCATAAAATCAACACACCACATAAGACAACCATTTGAATGATTCACTGAAAGAAGCATCTACTTCAATTCGACTTTGATATGCTGATGAATGGTTTGTGCCCGACCAGTGTTCTCACTAACAATTAAGAAAAAATTTCCTTAATGCAAGACACAGAGAGCTAGTAGTAGCAATAGATACGAAATGTGTTATTTGTGATTTGTGGGTTTTTGATTTTGATTTTGGGTCCATGGATTTTTTGCTGGCATAGGGCTAACACTTAATTCTGTTTTTTGTGTGAACAGCACAATTAAAATGAAAGTAAAATATAATTGTTTTATTTATTATTATCCTTATTTCATTTAATTATTAAACATGACAAAATGTTTGTAATGATATTTTGCATAAATTTTACTTTATATATTTTTTAATTGATGTATGCACATTTTTTCAAATTAGTTGTGCGGCCCTCTCCTTCATTGAAAACAAAAAAGTGGCCCTTGGGGAGTAGGAAGCCTGGTTTGTGTAACAAAACCACAGACATCTCTCAAAAAGCCTGTGGTGCTGGCATAATTTCCTTTCAATTTCAGCAAGCATAGGAAATTAGTAATATAGATCTTAATCACTAGAACCAGAGACGTCTGTAATTAACAAATCGACAAGTGGAACTATGTCTATATTGCTTATACAGCACAATCAGAATGACTGAAGAAAACGAACTTTTCTGAGTGCAATTCATAAATGAGGGACGTAGCAACTGTGTCCATGTGAGAGTCAAATTAATACTTTCAAGCAAGGGAGACGTTTCCCAATCCCCTCTCCCTTTGTAGCCAGTTCTTTGTCAAGGAGTGATTGATTTTGTACCAATTCCAGCAAATATCACAGAATTTCACTAGTTTTTAGGTGTAATACCGTATTTACACAGCACAATTTTCTGCCGGTTTCCCTTATAACAACATAACTGACCACACAACACTGAAACCAAAAACAAACTTACTGAATTTTTCTGTTCCATACTAATACAATTTGATTTCAGCACTACCAGGGGCATGATGCAACAACTCAATATTTGATGCTGGAAAGGCCAATAAATGAAACAAATGATAAATATTATTTTGAATCTACATTTCACTATTTAATAATGGAACAGAATTATGTTAAGAGTAGAGCATCATTGCATTGCAAAATAGGGAACATTAAAGATTTTAAATATGTAAGTTAAAGATCATTTTACACTGATTTCATTGTGAAAGTTATTGATATGTATCTGGTATTTGCAACAGTATTCCTTAAAATACAGAACTCTTACAGAAGACTTCTTGGTAATTTAGTACTAAGTGTCAGACATACCTAAAAGTGCCTCGCAAAATGGTGATGTTTCCAACTCCCAGGTACTAATACGTAACTCTTGAAACCCATACAATACCTTGCCAATTAAGTAGAATATTAAATAGAAGTTGTATGCTTCCGCATCCAGACTTGAGTGCTCTTGGCTGTCTGGGTGATGACACATCAAAAGGTGTGATATTAATGTTTCGACCATCTTCTCGTGGTCTTCCTCCAGGTAGACCAGCTGAGGAAGACCACAAGATGGTCGAAATGTTGGCATCATTTGACACATCACCCAGTCAGTCAGCCACGAGCACTCGCAGGATATTAAATACTCCACAACACACATTAATCATACACAAATTATAACAACGTTATTGAACATCTTTCTAACACAATCAGGACTATACTGTAGATTTACGCTCCACATCTTGCTGATTAAATATTTAAAGGACTTTCTTAGTTTTACGTTATGTATGTGCATTAATGTAATATACATTTTTTCCAGATAATATGTTAAGTAAACTTACCCTATCGACTTGAGCTTGAGAAGCCTGCACCAAAGTTCGCAGCACAATATCTAAGTATTTCCTAAATTCAGTACCAATACTAAGAGCTATGTCACCAAAGACCGAAAGAATTTGAGGCTTCACTGAACGATGAACAGTATTATCCTGTAACAGTAATGAACAGTTAAAAATCAAGATTAAAACTTTACATACATTAAAGGAATGTAGAATCAACTTACACTTAAATTTTCTAAGAGTAACATCATTATTTCATCACAGTAGGGCAACATTTTACTCTTAAGAGCCCGACTAATATCCCCTGTCAATCCAACAGCAGCTCCACACACCTAAACAAAGTTTACATTAATGTAAATTTACAAATACAGAGTATCTTATAGAGAGTTAATACAGTTTTCAAAACAAAACAATTGAAACAAGATGCTGGTAGTAAATACACCAACTTTACTTTTCAAAAGTATGTTATTCTTTACATCTTTTAACAATGACTTATAATACATTTATATTTTTGCCATGTTTTGTCATTTATATTTCAGCCATTTAATAGTTAAACTATACAATATTAGTGAAAAATCTTTTACCACTAATCCCTATGAAACTTACTTGATATTCAGCATGATTCTTCAATCCTAGGCAGAGGAAGGGCTTGAAAGCTTCCATATACTTGAGGAAACCTTCTCCTAAAACTTCTACTAAAGTTGATACTGCCATAAGGGCATCTTCTTGCACCCCACCAGATTTGCATGAATTAGAGTTAAACATTTGTAATAGAGCAGACATAATTGCATCTGATATATGAGGAGCATCTTCAGGAGTAACCTTCCTCAGAACGCTCTGTAAATAAAATAACCATGTTACAAAACTGAGCATATATTGCCAGTCAGGATCAGTTTCAAGGTGACTATACTGTGATTTTCTTAACTGTGCCCCTGACAGAAATCAGCTGTTTCACTGCAATCCAATCAGGAGCTTACATGTCACCACAGTCATGTCACTATGGTGACGTTCAAGTTCCTGATTGGATAAAACCGTCAACTGCTGATTCCTGTCAGGGACACAGTTAAGAAAATCACAGTATAGTGTAGTATTCATTTAAAGTCAGCAATTACTTATGATAGCTGATGAAGTATTCATTTTGGTCACAAAGAGGTCATTATTATATATTATTAACAAATTATTCCAACCCTTCAAAGGAAACAAATTTACAGCTCTCTTTACAAAAGCATAGAAAATATTCTTATGTAATATACTACTCACCTGAAGAGTAGCACAGAGAAGACTTTGCAGGTCATTATACTGAGCACGATCACTGTAATTTTGGATGTGAGTTTCCATCTGCAGAACCTGTTGTAGCCTTTCCAAAATTACCATGGTTGTTCTTTGAACAGTAGCATAGCAATCCTGGGGAGAATTCTTCATCATTTCCATCAAGGCTTCATAAGCAGCCGATCGCAAGTTGGCCTAAAACAATATTAGATATACAACTAATCAATAGTAATTCAATATTATTTATCCAGGAATTATCAAAAACGTTTTAAGGAAGCATAAAAAAATTCATATAACCATCACTGCAACAAACATTAATTAACATTATGCCTAAACACAATCACAAATTCAATCACAACTATACACAAAAATTATGGAAGATCAAACAATGGTTGAAATATTCTTCTTTCCCACATTCTACCCCAAAAGGAACATACCTGGGCTCCATCAGGTCTGTCAGTGGTCTCCAAGAGTCTCTGTACAATGAACTCAAAATATTGGGAAAGGCAGTAGGTCTCAGGTTGACCTCCTTCAGCAGAACCTTCCGCTTGCTCATAACTAGCCTCAGCCAAACCAGTAAATGCCCAACATACATTTGCAGCTACTCGAGGCTCTGATTTTAAACCATTCACTAAAGATTCAAGTAAAGGCTTCAGGTAGGTCTCATTTATAGCAGCTTCTGGAATTATTTCGCATACTCTTCCAAATGTCCATGCAGCTGTATCACGAACCACAACACTGCTGTCATACATGAGTTCTATGAGAGTAGGCATTGCTTGCTCTACCAAAGGTTTCAGAGTAGCTGGCTCCAATCCACCAAGAATAGATCCTAAAATTTCATATTAGTGTGAACTATAGACAATGTAACAAAAAATTAATGGAGTATCAGATCAATATTCATTAGCTTACCAAAAGCCATAAGAGCAGCATCTCTATACCTCCAATCAGCACTTTTGATATTGTCTTTGACAAATGGTAAAACAAAAGGTACGATATCATCTTCACAGCAAGTTGCCAGCAACATCAAACATACTCCTGCTGCTTTACTAGGATTCCAATCATCTTCATCATCATACTCTTCCTACACAAAACATAATATTAAAATTTAAAACACAGCAAGAAAAAAATCTTTATTTAGCAGAACAGATGATCAATGAATCAAATGATATTTAAAATTCTTAATCAAATCTGAATAATTACAATACAAACATACCAACTTTTTTTGCCACAAATATTCTCAATTTATTTAAAATGATACAGTGACTTGTCACTGACTTCTGATCCGATTTGTTCAGTTTGCATAACATTAATGAAATGTGATAAACTTAATACCTGTTTGGTTAATTTCTGCATCAACACTGGCACAAGATACTGAAGTGCACCCTTAGCATAGAACCGTGAAGTCCTTTGTGGAGGACGACCCGCTTCCTCTGCTTCACTATGTTCTATTGCCAAATCCACTTCCTCATCACTTACATTAGACCAAAATTCAATACCTTGAAGAGCTACTTCATCTATATCAGACTTCATGGCCTCTAATGTGATCTGAAAGTGTATACCAGTCAATTTTAGACTTGCTTTAACAAACAGCATTACAAATTTCAACAATAAATTCACCATTCCTCTAAGTCAGTGGTCACCAAACTTATGAAGCTTGTGAGCAACCATACTGATTTTAATCCTACTGCAAGTCACCAAAACCAAGACAATTTTTTTTTTAATCTTAACATTTGTTTATTGTCTAAACCATACATTTCTATTAAACATGGAACATTTATAGGAAGTTTAATAAAACTGTACAAGCACACACCAAAAAAACAACAACAAATACAGCAACATCATTCAAACCTCATGGGCATGTCAAAATAAAAAATGTTATTGAAGACTGGGTTTCCTATTTCATTCCTATTCAATACAAAATCAAGAACTTGCTTACTACAAATGGCTGTAATATATAGATAAATGCATTTTCATGGAATGGAATGAGTCAGCTGCAAAAGTTTTTAAAGCAGTACTTAACTATACCATTCAACAATTACCACTGTTTTGTATGAACACTGCCAGCAAGGTAAAATAAGTTTTGCATTTATTGCCTCAATTTGTAAGTAAAGATCTTTTGAAATAAGCTTTAAATTGACTTGCATTGGCAGTTCCTCAATTTGCAAGGACTAAGAATGTAATTTTTATGCAGGGAAATAAACATTACATACGTAACATTACTGGATAACTTTTCTCAAAGGAATTTATATACTTAAAATTTCAAAAAAATTAAAAAAAACCTTTTTAATAAGTTATAGTAAATCAGACAAATATTGTTACTGCACTGCAAAAGTTTTCTCGCACTCTTTCTAGTAAGAAATCGAGATAATTGTTAGTTATAACAATTAATTTGATTGTAAGTTAAAAGAAAAATTCCTCTAAACAACAAGAAACAGCAAATATATACAAGACACTAGCAATGAACATAACAGCTGGAGAAGAGTGAAATATTTACAACAATTTACTTGTAGAAAAAACAATTCTATTAAGGTGATAACTTCAGCACTGGCAGTTACAAATTATATTTCCTAAATAATTAATATACGACAATCAGACTATAATCATATACACACTTACAGAAAAACTGAGAATCCAGAATGTTCTAAGGAATAAAAAAACTAAGGGTGGGCAAAAAAAAGGCCGACAATCTTGCTGAAATTATTGACTTGTCAGGTTTGTTGCTAGTTTATTCAGTGTTTCAGTTTTATTAACTGTTCAATTTAGTTTCAATGTATTAGTGGTTTAAAAAAAAACTAAGTTGTTGCCCTTCAAAGAATACAAACAATTTTCAATGGGCTTGGGAGAACATGAATGTATGAAAGAAGATTGGCATTTTCCTACACATGCTGTTTCTGAAATGCACAGCACAAGTTGCTGTAAAACTATATATAAAATTAAATAACATATGAAAAACAACAACAATAATAATAATAATAATAATAATAATAATAATACTGCTATGAAGATTTTGAATGAAAATAAAAAAATATTACTACTTTTCCACAGAAGGTATTTACTAGCAAGGTCATTAGTACTTGCAGAAACATCAAGTAAAATATAAGTTAATACAGTTTTGAAGTTAAATGTGAACTCACAGGAAATAATGCTTGTCCCATGTATGTTTCCATATGCTGATAATACAGGGACATAATTTTTACAAGACATTGCAATGCTGCCACTCGAACCAAAGTATCAGATGACTGTGTTGCTTCACAAACCACTTCCATAATAAAGTTACGTTCAGTCTGCAAAAGTAAAATATATTAGCATTTTAACCATTTAAAAACACACAACTTTTTGTTTATAATACTTACCTCTTTATCAAAATTAGCTCTTGTAAATTCCAGTGAATTAAGAAGGGCAGTAGTTGCAGCTAATCTGACATGATTGCTGGGTTCATTTGAACGCATTCCATGAATAATAGCAGTCAAAATATTATTAGACTGTGAAACTAACACTTCATGTTCCTGATAAAAGAAGATTGTTAATTTTTCTGAAAACTTGCATTTAGGAATTCCAAAACAAATAGAAACAAAACTTACTATATCTTGACAGATGTAACCTATTGCCTCTAATGTAGCTTCCTTGAGCATTTCTGTACTATTGGCACTGATGACATTGTTTACCAACATGGTAATTAATTCTGGCCATTGGCCAACAGGCAGCTCTGCTACCGCCACAGAAGCCACACATTGTGCAGCAGAACTGGGACGGTTGTTCTCTGTGCCCAAGGCAGCAAGAATCTGCAAATCCACAGGAGTTCAAGAATAAACTATCAGTCAGACCATTGCGAAAAGGCTTACTTACAAAACCCAACTTACATTTTTCTTGACATAATGTCTTGTTTCTTCTGGGAATGCCAACCACCTTTGTTGGTACTGTGATTTGACAGCTGTATCTTTGGATGTAAGTGTATTTTTGAGCTGCAAGCCAGCAGCCATACGAGCAACGTGACTGTTCCCTCCATGATGTAAGATGTCGGACAATGTTTTCACGAATTCAGGCTGAAAACAGAAAATTAATAAAGAAATGTAGTGAACATACTAGATAAAATATTTGATGAGAAATAAACCATGATCGATTTGAACTGGCTTAAGAACAAAATAATTGAAAAAAACAACATTTATTCCTCAACTTAATTTTCTTTCAGAGGTTAAATTTTCTCACATCTGGTTGTCAACTAGGCAATCAAATGAATCAGTCCTGTATCATAGACATGCAGACATAACACATTATATATTAACAAAAACTGAATGGCCATTGCCAATTACATTTTAAAATTCTGTGCTAGAATAAAATTCAATCAAATCATAGCATGGAAAAAAATCTAATTCCAAGCTAACCATTTTAAAGATGCTCTTTTTGGAATACCTTCCACTTACCCATAGAAGTCTCAAAGAGGAGAACATTTTTAAAATATTCAACTTGTGTGCACAAAAATATTTGATACCAAAGAAAAAATAGCACTCAAGTTCTCAGTCAAATTTATGGGTGAATTCTGTACGATAATTTTTAAAGGATGCCTTTCATCAGACTATCCCTTATCACTACCCTGCAACTAACGTTAGAATTTATTTCTCTATGGTACAATTTATATACAAACAATAGCTCTGGGCACCTAAAAACCTTAAAAAAGAACCAGCAAGATCCCACATTGCATTAAATTCAACACCTCTTGAGAATGTCTACCCTGATTAAACAAATCTTCAAAATCAAGTAATTTGATTCTGGATAGCCACTAATTCAACCCCTAAGAACCTGACGTATAATGATTTTCAACTCCTTCAATTTATATGAGTTGTTTTATTTAAAAAATGGCAATCGATGAAAAGAAAATCTTAGCAAAAAATTTATTTACGATTTAAGAAGTAATATTTATTTACATCTTTCTACAAAGAATTTATTAAATTCTAAAATGTTGCTTTCAGCTGCTCTCAGTACTCTCTGATTACATATTTTGTTCCACGAGTAAAATAATATTACAGTTCAATGAAAATTACATATTGGTGAATCGTTAAAAAATATAATAGTTTGCAACTCTCATTGACACAACAGCTCAAATCAAAAATTACTCAAGCATACAAAAACTCACCAAATTGTTTTGAGCAGCTTGTTCCAAATAATTTTGGGCCGCTTCCAACTCATTTTTATCTGTGAATCAATTAAAATACAAGTATTAGCGAAAAGTCTCCAATTTCGACCACATTGCCATATTGTAGGTTATGTGAAAGTGCGGTCTGCGACGTAAGAACAAAGGAGATTATTTTGAAAATATCGAGTAATAGCACAGTTTCTTCGAATGATAATGAATATATCGCAAGTCCAAAACTCGTAAAACTTGTCAGAAAGATCTGGAACAATTCGTATCTCAACCATGGCTGGCTGAACCATGAGTAACGTATATCGGCATCGAGGTAACTTACGTTCGAATTGTAACTTTTATTTAGGAACATACCTGGAGATACAGTCTTTTCTAAGATTTGGATAAGCTGAAAAGTAGCCTCGGGATTCATTCTAACTCAAAACAATAGTATAATCACAATATATCTTAATACTTCGATGGAAATTATGTTCTCAAATCGCTGCAAATATCCCTGTAATTCAGTGTCCTCTTCAACCGGCAATCGCCAATCGCCCACATGTACAATGTAGTATTGCGCCACTATCGGATTCTCGGCAAGATAAACACAGTAAATAATATATACGATCCGGCATGGATAATTATAATTTTAATTTAGTGTAAATATGAAACGTATGTACAGAGCCTATCGTGTGATGGAAATATATTGAATTAATTTTAAAATACAGCGCGAACTACATTTTGAGAGACTTGAATCATGGGCGCTGACGTTATGAAAAATTTCGCGCCAACTCCTCAAGTTTATTCAACACACGATAGATGTCACAGGTTGCGGGGAAATTCAGGAAATTGATTTGTCGGTATTGATGAATCGAAGAAATACCTCAGATATTCGGTTGACTACCAGTCGACTTATAAAAATGTCGTAGACGTCAAAATAATGCACATTTGATATTGCCTTCATCATTTTGCCTTTTCACATTTGAAATTAACCAATCCCAAGCCGTTTTCTTCACTTCCTAAACTTTTCAGAATCCTGATCGACATTATAAAGATAGAATGTCTAATTTATATTCTTTCGGTACATATTTCTGAAATTCTTTGTGACTGGGCGAAACGTTTGTCCTATCACCAATACCTTCTACCTAGAACTTACCAATCTTACTGGCAATGACATCTTCACTTGAAAATTTACCGAAACACACCTTTTCCACCTTTTAGAATGTCGATTAAATATTATTTAAGATTTTGCACTTCCTTGATTTTCATATTGATGATATAACAAAATGCATTCCAGACTATTAACTAGGTTCTATATTGTTTTACAGTGACAAGCAATTACATAGTTTCTGTGAAGATTATCTCCTATGTGTGTTATAATTTTAATTCTTTTAGTCAGTTATCAATGTTCTACATTATTATAATATCATCAAAGTACATTTGTATCAGTTTATTAAAAAGTGATAGTTCATCCCAGTCCCGTAGGTGGTGTGGCCACTTAACTTCATCCAGATATAGAATGAATACTTCTAAAATGTAACCCTAGAATATAATTAGTAATAATTTTTGTAAAAAAGTTTTAAAACCTTTGTACTTCAAGAAAATTTTCTAATAGTTATTTTTATTATTTGATTTTGTTTTGAAGTAGAACAGGTTTCAATAGATATACTGATTGATATTTTATACCAAATTGGAATCATGGCCAAAAATTGTAATTGTGTCTATTACTACTTGATTCTTAAAAGTTACCACATTTCAATTTTGTTATTAGAATGATCAGTTATAGTTATGAAATGTATTCATGTATAAGTGTTTAGCCCTTGATGAAAAATATAATACCTACTACAAACAAAATGACTAGGGTCTCTTTGGTAATTGTGATATAGTGTGATGTGATGTGATATCTGGTCTCCCCTAGAAACTTCATAACCCAAATTAAGGATTGTAAAATGAGTCAATGTCAATTATGCTGTAATAAAATTTTTAATTTTTTAAAATATTCATGAGAATATATATATATATAGATAGATAGATAGATAGATAGATATACACACACACAAAGGCCTATGTCACTATTCAACATCATCATAATAATTCATATATATTCCTATTGCCTTATTTAGTCATAATAGTATAATTGGTCTAGAGACCTTAGTGAGCCTTTTGTAGAGTAATTAGAGGGGTAAGCTTGTGTAAATGTGAAACATTTTGAAAAAAAAAATTAATTATGAAGTTTTCAATTATTAAAATTAGTCTCAAGGCTTTTTTGCCCATTGTGAAATATTATAAATAGAGCCTGGAAGTTTGACAAAATGCCTTTTTATTATTGTTTCGATTTCAAGGATTTTAATAACAGGAATCACTTAATTGTACTTCCAGAATTGTTTTAGTAGATTTTAATTTTGATCCCCCCTTCCCCTAGTGTCAGGTAGGATTAAAAATCTAAATGAAAAAGAAATGTGTTATGAGTCAAGATTTTTTATTTTTTCCATTGATGCCAACAGGCTTTGTTCACTCATAAGGAATCCTATTCTACTGTTGAGTATAGTCTCCGATCCCTTTTGAGGACAAAGCTCTCTGCACATAATGTATACTTCTCAATGCTGATCATTATACAGGTGTGAAGAATGTAAAATATAATTCCATTTTAACTGATGGCATTTCAAGATTCAAAAGGGAATCCACAATAATTTTTTTGAAGTGTTAGCATCATGAGTAAAACACATTCGTATCTATCATACCAGATGGTCATGTGGAATCAAGATTACAAAGAAAATATCGTTTCCTTACACATAAGTGCTAATGTAAATTTTAGAGTTAGAATAAAAATGTGAATCATTATAATTATTAATTCACAATAATTCCTTTTCAATGTGAGTTTTCATTGTTTATATGCCTTTTTGCACTACTACTTTAGCCAGAATAAATGCCTTTTACATGCTTATTTTAGTGAAAATAAATTCCTCTTTATGGTATAATTCAATGAATTTGGCCACAAGGTTTTCTTCGACAAACAGCTGTATACAAAACAACCAATTTTTAATTTATAAATACAATCACATCATAAAGAGTTTATTAAGAATTGCAGAGCAATGTTTTGGGATTTTTCCCCATCCTTAGGCTAAACTGTGTATCGGAGAAAATTATCACTAAATATGTTATAAAGAATATTAATAAATTACTGAGATGATACTAATAAAAAAAATATTAAAAAGAGACACACCACTCAATATAGTTTAACACAGAGACTCACCAATTTAAAACAACAAAAGATTAAAATAAAAATAAAACAAAACAAATAAACAAATATTTCCAACAGAACGTGCAAACACACATCTAGCATGGCAGTTACAAAGTGCTTAGAATCCAATGTAAACAACCGGCTAAGCTATGACTGTCTTACGGAACTTTTCAAGTAAATAATTTCATGTATAGCTGCTTGCCACAGTTTTAATTTTCCTGTGTTTGTAATTTAGTGAAATTTCATCATTTAATACAAAAATATTTCTTTTAAAGCATTTTGGTAACCCATTTAGAATTTGTCCGTATGTACATTATATTTCATGTAACATATTTGAAGCTTCTCCTTCCCCTTTTCTTTTTTTTCTAAATACCTCATAAAAGTCAGCTGATTGTTTACATTGGGTTCTAAGCACTTTGTAACTGCCATGCTAGACATGCATTTGCACGCTTTGTTGCAAAAATTTTTATTTTGATCTTTTGTTGCTTTAAATTGGTGAGTCTCCATGTTAAACTATATTGAGTGCTATGTTTTTTTTTTCAATAATTTTTTATTAGTATTATCTCAGTAATTTCTTATTAACATTCTTTATAATATAATTAGTAATAATTTTCTCCTTTACAAAGTTTAGGCTAAGGATGGGGAAAAATGAGTTCCCCAAAATGATGCTCTGCGATTCTTAATACACTCTTTATGATGTGCTTGTATAAATAAATTAAAAATTGGTTGTTTTGTACAATGCCGTCTGTTGAAGAAAACCTTGTGGCCACATTCATTGATTTATAGTCTATGTTTGAGAATGACAGATAATTTTCTGTATGTGATGTCTATTTTCGGTAAAATAAACGCCTTAACTTCTGGGCTCTATTTATAACAAGAAATTTCATTAAATTATTATGGAAAATATTATGATGTATACCTGACTATAGAGGAAAACTCCAGACTTTGAAGGAAAATTGCAGATAGTCAATGCACCATTCAAGAACATACAAAACTTCTCTCAAGAAAACAACTGAAATGATCTTTATTCACTAGTATTTAAGGAATTGGCAGAAAAATGTTCTACATAATTATCAATACCTAGTGTACATTTGTATTTGCTGTACTAAATAAATATTTATCCTTTTTTCTTCTTCAGAAAACAGTAATACATATTCTTGTCACAATATAATTCACTTTGTTCTCTGGTATTTTTTTTATTGTTTTCAAGTATATTTTTCATTTTCATATATTTTTTTTAATAAATAAATCTAAAGACATTAAGAATCTCATTGATTGAATGAGAATTCAAAATAGTTGAAGAAAACGAAATGTACAACAAGCTTTTAAAATTTGATCATAATGAGAGAGATGCATAAATTTGGAAATGTAATTTTAATTTTATCATTGGATAAATTTAATTAATTTGATACGTTTTCAAAAGTTTTGAAGTTTGTGTTAGTGGTAGTACACATTTTGTATTCCAATATCTCCACACCACTTTTTTTTCACTACAATATTTGGTAGATTTTCGAAATAATTTTCTTTCCAAAATACAAATAACATCAAATTTATGTATGTTCACAAGCTCATCAATGATCTACCACTAGGTCCCCATCCTTGCAAGTTTCATATCTATGAACAATACTAGAAATTCAAAAGATTCTCTAATTTTCCAGTAATTCTTTAAATTCCACAATGTTCCTCAGATTAGTCAGCGTGGTCTTTAACCATCTATGTTCAACTGCTTTTGTTAAATTACATCTGTCTGAAAATTATGTAAGTGCAACTGATGGAACTTTATGAAAAGCAATCTGCAAAAGTTACATTGCATGAGCTTCTAAATGTTTGACAGTTTTCCTTTTCAAATCCTCTTTAATTTTTTCGGCTTCAATTTCCTGTAAGTTAGCAGCATGTACATCATGAGGAGATTTATCTCCACCTTTGATGACATCAATTGCTTGATGGTATGTCATAACAGACAGTATTATGCCATGAGCTTTACACTGAGAATATTTTTACTTTCTTGCTATGGAATAGAGAGAAAGTTATGTAATGCTGTGCAAATTTTCAGCAGAAAAACTCTTATTATGGGCTCTGGTAATGAAATAGTGGATAAATCCAGCTGCTAAATATAGAAAACAAAATCCTCTAACATGTGGTGTAGCCAGAATTGATGTTTTGTGGGTCCTTCATGCCAAAAAATTGAATGACTGTAAAACGTCTGTCTGTGGACAACGCTAGCGGCTAAACCGTTCTGTCATTTTTCTCCAAAATTGATATTCTCCAATCAATTTGGCTGATGTTGCGGCATAGATTAACATCCATGGTTGCAGCTCCTTGAATTTGAAACTGATATTTTAATTTTGCGGAGTACTTTATGTGAAGCCCCTGGGACATTTTCTAAATTTTCAAAAAAATGGCTCCATTGTTTTGATTGAATTTTTTGGTTGGATAATGTGAAAGACATTTAAAAGAATGGTGCAGGTCTCAAATTTGTTTAAAACTGATTTTTTGAAAATTGCAAAAATTCAACATTTTTTCAGAGTCTTCCTAAAACTAAAATATTAAAGACATACATTTTTTCCCTTAATGAAACCTGTTCCTTAAAGACAGATTTTTAAATAAGGTCATGTACAATTTTTCAAAAATTTCATTTCTCTTCGCTTAATTTTGCGTGAAAATATGAGTGAGAAAATACGTGCTGTTTAGCACCCTGAGTTTTCATTTTGAAAAGAAATGTCCATTTTTACTTCTTCATCATATTATGTACTTATGAAGCAACGGGAAAGTATTGTAATGCTGCAGAAGAAATCAGTGATTTTTCAATAGAAAGATTGGAACTGTGGGGTCCAAGTATCGAAAAAGTGGATAAATATTGCTCTTATATGTAGTAAATTACTTCCTCTAACACATAGTCAGTATCCACATTTTGTGGGTCAGAATTGATACAGAAAAATTGATTGTCAGCAAAATGTGAGTATGTCTATTTGTCTGTGGTCAAAGCTAGTCCCTAAACTGTTCAGACAATTTTCTCCAAAACTGTTATTCCCTAATTGATCTGGACAATCTGTGGGTTCTGTATCTTCAATTTATTAAAAATTCAGGATCTCTAGTCTCTTCAATCACTTAAAAATGCAAATCATTCAAAATAAACATCTTGATACGTTTAAAACTGGTAGACTCTATTATGTATCAATACTGGTACTGCACTGTGACAAATAAATATTTAATAAAATGAAGTTAAGTTCTTCATTTTTCATGACTTCCAAACTTTTATTAAAAATGAACTTTTGTTTTTATTTCACTTTGAATTTTGTATTAATAAGGCCAAAGATTTGAGGCTACTATTTCCCATTTTAGATTGTATAAACAATTTCCCAATTTGGTGAAAATAATTTAAAATATAAAACAATTTGTTGCTTCCTGTATGTATGGCTAAAGTATTTCTAAGGATAATATAAGTTGTTGAAATAAAATGTATATACGGTTTCTGCAAGCAAGCGTTTTGATTTTTTATTTTGTTATCAAAAATGACAGAACATTAGATTCTTGATGGTGGTTTGGAACAAATGAAAAGCAAATTACCACATTACCAGGTTAGGAGTTTTGTAGCTTTTTTTTTTGTTGAAAACAGTACTAATGTCAATGCTTTCCATGATCATCATCCTCATTCACTCATGCTGTTTTTTGCTCCCTGAAGAACTTTATAAGTCATTCAAAGTATAGCATAACTATAAAAAAATATTGAAAATGACACTGCACTAATTAGTATAATAAAAAAAATTGCTCCTATCTCTGTAATACATGTCATCTTTGAAGCGCATGAATATCATTAGAAAAATATTAAGTAAATTTTATAATAAATGTTTATTCTAGTCTTCTATTTTAATACTGTAAAATACATCTATTGTAATACATTGAGTTATTCATTCAACAGATGAAGATATTTCTCAGGGTACTCTAGATAGACTAAATTTATGTGCAGAAGCAAACAGCATGGAAATAAATATTTTGAAAAGCAAAATAACAACATGTGAAAGGGGATGGAACATAACAATACAAAACATTACTGTTACGGTAACAGAAATTTCACAAGATTTATCTTGTTAGTACCTGGGAATAATTTTTGACAGCAAGTAAATTGTGAAAAATGATTTTAAGTTTTTCCTTTGGAATGCTTGGAACTACTTTACCTAACAGATACTTGCAACTTACCTAACAGATACTTGAAAAGTGTACAGTGAAAATGAGAGAATTAATTTACATATCTTTTGCTTGTCCTTAAATGGAATTCATTAGCATTTTCATCATATTAACATCCTATTTGTTAGACTTACATACTTCAATTGACAGTACTACAAATTCAAAATTCAGGTGATGACACAGAGAATGGGTGTTGTAAAATTTTCCTTTACAAGAAATATAAGCAGTCTTTTCTAGGTTAGGGGTTCTGTAACAATGACCTGTGGATTGATAAAATTTGATTTATTTAGTCAAAATACAGTAAAAACTGTATGTGAAGTGTGGGGGAGAAGTACCATCTGCGCATGTTTTCTTGAGCTCCAGAATCTCTTCCCACCATTATAAATGTAAATAGTTGTATGATGAATTAAAGTTAATAAATAAGAAATAAATAAAAATAATAATAATAACAATATTAAAAAAATGCTAAAAAATTAAAAAGAAGCATGAGGTTAGCAACATTATGAAAACTAGACATTTTTGCTTCCAAGTTATAGAAAACTTATTTGCAACAGTAAATGAACTGCAGATTTAATTTTTTTGTACTGCTAACAAACTAGAAACATACCCTGGCTCTCCTCCTATCACTACTAGCAAAAGAGCTTAACAAAATGTGCGCATAGTGAAGCTAAAGCTACATTTATGTTCAAAAGCAAAACAAGGGGCATTTCAACATTTGTTCAATGGATCAGGGAAACTGGACAAAAATCTGATTGAGATGGGGGTCATTGACCCAGAAGCTGAAGAATTACTTATTAATAAAAAATAGTTTCCCTTTAAATTAAGACATTCAGATTAAATATTTTTTTAAATTTTATTTTATTTTATTTCTTATTTTTTTACATAACTGTGATTAATTTTTCTACTACATTATAAGTTGGTGTTGGCGACGTTTCGACTAATATTTTGTAGCCATCTTCAGACCTCTTATTTGTAATCAAGTTGGAATTTATAAAATTTATAACTAAACAAATATTTACATTATTTACAATATACTATACAATAACATATAAACACTGTGAGAGTGCACATTCCCAGCTGTTACTTTCTGTTAAGTTTGTGTGAGAACTTAACTTACACAGTTATGTAAAAAAGTAATTTAAAAAATATTTGAATATCTTAAATTAAAGGGAAACTGTTTTTTATTAATAAAAATATAGACATTCATCAGAAGAAGGATGATAAGTTTTATAAGTACGTTATTTGTTATAAGCATATTCAATTTCTTTAAAAATTATACAATACAAAATTTTATATTACATTTAATGTAAACTAATGTATCATTGTTAAAATAAACATTATTTTTCTTTTTGATAATCAGTATTGTATTTAATTATATTGAAACAGTTA
Organism: Acheta domesticus; assembly: GCA_031308135.1. Taxonomy (NCBI): domain Eukaryota; kingdom Metazoa; phylum Arthropoda; class Insecta; order Orthoptera; family Gryllidae; genus Acheta; species Acheta domesticus. The sequence continues at coordinate 95,249,295 of JAHLJT010004567.1, read as the reverse complement.
TTCAGCACAAAAATTTTACATTAAACTTAAATTTGTGTACCAATTCTAATGGTTTAATGTCATCTGGCAATGTGATGTAAAGTAACATACATGTATTATATGTGGATTTCATGTAGTGAACTGTTGATCCTGACATCTGATGAATGTAATTTCTATGATGTGTGATGTAATTGTAAATATCACGCATGAAAATACAGTCCCACCATTAAGTAAGTCAGTTTTGGCAAAAACTACAGATTCATAAATAAATAGGCAAGGCAATGGCAAGATTCCAAGGTCATTGAAGAGAGGCTTGCAGGAATCACATGGATAGTATTTTTTTTTTTTCAAATATTTTTTTCTCAATCTAAATGTCTGGATTCTGTAAGATGAACAACCCAAAAATATTATGCCATATCTCCGGCAGGAATGTACACTTACAAAATAACATGCAATGAGCTGCATGACAGAATTTGAAAGAATTCAGAATGCATAATGCAATGAACTTAATTCCATTTGAGGTTTAACTGAATTGCAGGGTCGGATTTATGCATAGGCACAGTAGGCATGTGCTTAAGGTGGAAAAAGTTTAGGGGTGGCAAAAATTGTGGACTAAATTTGTGTCTATAAATTTCTAAAATTTATGTGAATGAAGTATTCATATTATATATTTTAGAAATTGTACATATTAAAATACATGTAATTTTGATAATCTGTTTGAAGATGACTTATTTCATTCATATTTTCTAGTGTGAAATATAGATATCAATGTAATTTTAAGAATTAAAGGTAGAACCTTGGTATAATAATAAATACGCATAACTGTGAAAAAATAAAAAGACATGATGAATTAAAATTATTTCTAGACATTAAAATCTATGATTTAAAAATTAATTGATTTCCAGTAGAGAAAACTGAACATGCATACATCATAAATTAAATCCTATTTAATTTTAGTCATAAATATACATGCCTAATTTTTACACATAAATTATACTAATATATTACACACAACTTTTTTTCTGGGTTATTTGAAAAATTAAGTGGCAATTTTTCACATGCCTACATGCAACAAAGTTGTTAATCGTCCTCAGCTGAATTGAGATACCCAGAAATTTTATTACCATAACATCAGCTAATTGGATATTGTTCATTTTCAATGGAGCATTCAATTGTTGATTTGAAATGCAAAAATGCAATGAAACCTTTTTCCTCTGTTAACTATTAATTTCTTATTATGAAATCAATTTGAAACTTCTGAATTTTGAACACAGTGATAATTAAGGGGTTGATTGGAGATGTAATAGCTGAATACAAACCGGCCAAGTGATAGGTAAAATCAAGATCACATTGATTACAAAACAATATTAACTACTATTAATATGAAATTGATAATTAATTTTTTCTGATATAGAACAACAAAACATGTAATAATAAAGTAAGCATTTGCTCCTCTTCTTTCATATCTGTTGTTCATCTTTAGTATCAAGGGTGTAGCTAAGGTGGTGAAACCATTTCACTGCACTTGTCCCTGCAAGTAAGTGACCTGTAATAAGGACCTTGTGGATGAATGTTGGTAAAGAATAAAACAAACTGCACCAAATGATTATTTTATTCACTCTTTTCTTATATTTATGCCATTTAGTTTTAAAACTCTTAATTTGTTGTTTATTGCAGGTAGCCCTACTTATAACTATGTATTAACAATGATATTCTCTCATGGAAGAAAATACTCCCTGCAAAATGCACAGGAGAAAAGCCAGAGTGGGCAGTTTAAAAAACCTTCAACATTTTGTAACCTTTGCATAACAATTTAGATTAGAAACTCTACTATTCAGAAACAGAAGCATCTTTGGTTAGTGTGAATCTAGATATTTAACAAAGTATTTAAAAACAAAATTGTTACTTTTAAAACACTGATGGTCAATTATTTGGTGTTATGTTTATGTTTATAACATTCTACAGAATAACATAAGAGGGTCAATGGAGCCAAAAATAATTTTAGAAAGGGTCAATGAATGTAAAAGGTTGGAAATCCCTGCTCTACTACCTATTGTTTTACTTGTAAGTTTGATTATTAAACAGCTTTAATGTAACTATTATTTTACCTTCTTTAACACACACAGTATAACAATAAAAATTAATTAATTATTGTGCTTATATTGAAGTAGAGTGAAAAATAGAATGAGAAAGAAATGAAGTGCCTAGTAATGTGAAGTGCAGTACAATGTAGTGAAGTTAATAACAATGGTTAGACATGAGAATATATAGGATATCCAAGATTAACTAGGATTGTTTGTTAGAATTGTTACTGTCATTACTTTTCTTATTTAGTAATTTTAAAAAATAGTTAAAGTATTTAATTGTACTGTGTGTAAATTATAGTGTTCTGCCACCAAGCTGAAAAAAGCACTAACAGCAGAAATAAACTATAATAGAAATGAATCTATCTACCTTACAATGATTCACATAGTCATTCTATGTTCTTAGAACTTAAATTTGAAATAAAAGAAAAAGTTAGAAAAAGTCAATAATACGCTTTATAGTCATAAAATAATGATGCATAATGAAATTGACATTATGGTCTAACTTCTTGCAATTAAATATAAATATCTAGTATTGATTTAAATAAATTTTACTTTGTTTAAATGAAAATTATATTCCAAGATAAGCCAAAATGTTAACATAAAATAATAATAAAAAAAACCACTTCCTTTATCATATCTATTGAAATGATTTCTCCTAATTCTGCCAGTCTTCAGTACCTGTTTTTTAAATTTATTTATTTTTTTGTATTTTGAAATTTGTGTTGTGTAGAGACCTTCTGATTGGTTCTGTCTGTAAACTTTTTTTTCCCCATTACACCACCTCTGCTGTTTCTTCAGTACAGATTGGCAAACACTTTCTGTTTTTCTTTTGTTTCCAATGTTGTCTCCACATTTATACTTTCATGACCAGCATTAGTGTTTCCACTTTTTCTCCAGCTTCTGAGTCATAATTTTATTTTTTACTCTTATTTAGAACAATTCTCTAATTATTTTTCCTTCTAATAACATTACTTTCCAAAATCAATCAGATTATCTGTAAAATTAATTATGCAGAAACAAGATTTTAAATGGTTAGTGATATAAACTGTTTTCTAAGTACTAGTGTTTCGCAAAATTTTCCATACGTTTTAAAAACTTAAAATGTTGTAATTTTACCAAACAAATTGCACTCAAGAGTGACATTTTTCATTAACCTAATTTCATGCATATACTTACCTTCTTGTATTTTTCATCAGATTCATTTGCTGTTTGAAGATGAAGATACCTCTTACCCTCAAAGTATCTAGAACTGAATCTCTTTCCTCAATATCAGAATTAAATATATCAAGCCATAGGTGAAATTATTGTATTTTCACCCTAATCCAGTGCTTTCACATAAAATTGTGAACTCATGATTCACTTAAAAATACATTACTATTTTAATCACCATGTAAAAGGAGAACACATAATGAAAAGAAAAGCAATTACCAGAAAGTTAAGTCAGGTGTCATGAAAGGAAGAAGGAATTCATGCTATGAATTGATAAAATAATTTTTCTGATAATTTTTCAAAATTTTTATCACTTTGAGATACAAAGCTTTTTGGAAAATATCAACATTTTATGATCAGAAAAGGGTTTTATCATCGCAAATTGAAAACTATGCTAAATTACATGGATTTAATTTTTCTTAAATTTCTTTGTTTTCATAAAAATGTTCTTATTGATCACATATTTGTCATCTGTAAATTTAAAAGTAATATTTCATTTTGAGGTCATTTTGAGGATTAGGATACATATGGTAGTTTAAAGATGGTTTCAAGATTAACGCACTGTAAAGCTCTTTATTGTTTTTTAACAAGAGTCAGAACATTCATGGAGAGTTGATGTGTGGAAGAACACCGTCTGATTTAAAAAGTGTCTAGGTTGTCATGTATAATTGCTTATGTATATATATGAATATTTATATAGTTAGAATAAGTAAGAAAATCTATATTATGTGGTAAAATAGCCTTTGAATAAGCAAATCAACTTTTATATGTGCCCAATACATATGACAATTCCAAGAAAATAGCTTCTCTTAGAAAAGGAGAGTCAATGACATTATACCTAATTGAAAGGGCATTTCATATTTTAAAGATAGTATTTGACCTACATGCTTATGTGCCAAGAAAATAAAATTAAATCATCATAAATCTTTGGTATCATAGTTACTCGGCATCAAACACATTGCACCATGTCAAGATATCACATTAAAGCCATAGCTATGTACACCACATACGAAATGTTTTTAGAGAAGCTACAAATGTATTTTCTTGCTTCTCTCTCATGTACTTTTAAATTGTTTCAAGGTATTATGTTATACAGTGTAGAAAAAAAGCAGGTACAAAATAATGTTCATAATGTTCAATGCACTATGAAATCTCTGTAAATAAACATCTTTCCTTTTTGAGTGTAAAAGGTATGAGAAGTCTTAAAAATATATTTACATCATTATAGAATGAGTGATATGTGTCTTATTTTTCTTAACAAATATACACTTTATTTTAAAATTTAGAAACATCATCTAAACTATCAATGGTTGAGAGACTGATTGTGTAACTAAAATATATGTACTATAAGTTAAGTACAAACAAATATAAAGAATAAAGATCTTTTCAAGAGACAGAATAATTGATTCTGTGCAAAATAATCAAGAGTTCTTGGTGGTGAATATATCATATATATAATTTAACAGTTTTTCTTAAATTATGGTAACTTGATTTAGTGACTATTTTACATATGGGCAAATGCATTGTAAAATGTCAATGCATATCCAAAATGAATGATTTTAACATCAGTGGAGATGACTATGCACACTCACATTTACATTAATTACAGCAATCACATAGCTAATATATAAGTAAATAGAGACAGAAAGAAATGCTAATATGTTGGCTGCCAGAAAGGATATCAACATTAGTACACACAACTTTAGCACATCTGTAAATACTGCAACACAACATCAAAACTGACTGTCCTAAATGAATGCAAAAGAAGATCACTATTGAACAACATCAAAACTTCTGACAAGTCTCTTTAGAGCAGAAGCAGCAATTGGTTTTACATCTACAGCTAAACACTCATACAGCCCTACACTTTCAAAAAGGCAGTATCATATTCCAAGGCAGTACAAGAATGATCCTCCTTCTTAGCACGGACATTACAAACATCTCACTAAGATTGATATGATGAAAATATGGAAAAATCTGTTAATACTAGTACACCTATCAATATATAGGTGCTGTAACAAACAACTATACGGCACATCATAGTCAGGCAAGGGTAGGCACCCAGTTTTAATACATATGTATGTAAATGTTGAAGGTCTGTCATACATATGAAACAACTACAATAAAAATGTAACAGTTTTCAATTCCCAACAATTCATTAATTGAGCTAAGGTAACATTTTCTTTTGTGTAACAGATTTTTTTTAATGTAATACAGTTGATAGCTCAACTATGGTTTGATACATTAAAAAAAAACACAAAACATGGGAATTGAAATGCAGATGACAGACCAGTCACTGCTGTTAAATGCTTTTGTAAATTATACTGCTTAGTCTAACCTTTGTACCTCAAAATATAATCTACACACACTAGAATGTATTCTGTATAGAAGTGATATTGAAAATAATTTATAACATCTACAATAAAGCCCATCAAATACATAACACTTCTTACAATGCAATGAAGACAAAATTTGGGTCTTCAATGGTCTGCCAATGAACTCTGGCATTATGGCAACAGATATATGAAAGGATATAAGTGAATTAGAGACAACATCTAGCAAACAAAGTCAAAAGGTGTAATCTCAACATCAAGATACTTGATATTCACATGCTCAGCTCAAAAACAAGTGAATGTATTAATTATACTCACAACATTCATATTGAGCTAACTTATCTCATACAGCAAATATTTTAATTATCTCTGAATGGACAGAATGGTAAGCATGTGAAAAAATAATGCACTCGTGCAGTTGGCCGGCAATAAGTCTCAACTTATTTCCTCGAGTGACTAGCAAGCTCTAGTTTAATAACTGCCAGTCTCTGGATTGTCTCTTGGCTCCTTGGTTAATGTATTAGGTTATATTGGTAACTTCTATGTGATATAGCACAATGAACTGGAAATAAAAATATTGCTACTTCCAAAAAAATTTTCTCTGAAATGACGGCTTGTTGTGCGTGAAATCCAAACTCTTTGGTTATTCTTGCACAATCCTGCACAAGCAGATCTCTTCCATATATACATACTCTTAATAAAATACACACAACTTGTACAGCAAATTCATCCAGTCTGTATCACAAAAAGTCTTGCTTATCAATTGTTTGAAATACTAAAGGTCCCAGCCTCCAGTTATGGCAAGTCAAGCACCATCACAGATTTCACTTCCCAGATCACTCCTGAATAAGTCATTCTTCAAAACGATTATCAACACAGAGAGTGTTGAGAAGTCTTTATGAAATGTAACTACAAAATGTAAAGCCACGTCACCAAACCATCACAGTTTCTTCTTAAAAACAATCACTTTCCATACAAAGCACCAATTCCTCACTGTGAAAGCAACTCTTTCAAGGACAGTGCAAAGAAACACTTCCACTTGCCAGCACATTAATAAATTCCTCACATAAAGTAAAAATGTGAGGACTGAGGTACCTTACTATTTCAAAGTTTTTGTAATGCACTAATTGCAAACAATTTAATGTCTGGTATGAACAATTGCTTCTAGCCAACAACAAAATATATTATTAACATATAAAACAAATATATATATTTATATAACTTGTCTTTTCAATATCAATATGAGAAGTAGAAAAGTCACTAAGAAGTATTAGAGTCTGTTATAGCTGCTTTTTTATTGGATATTCAGAGCACTGAAGAGTAGATTCACGGTACCTTCAACTACAAGGATAGTCTGCAAATACATCAAGTGGACTTTCTTTGTTTTTGTTATGATAGAAGAAGCTTATTTCACAGGAGACATGGTGGAGGAACTAAGCTTCAAAAAGACAATGTCTGAAGGTACCTACGTAGCTGCGAAGACACCTGGAAGCAGTTCAGAAGGGAAGGCTAGCCACAAACATATTTTCAATAAGAGGTGGCGCAGGTACAAGGTCTTCTAACTTAAGATAGAAAATCCTTTGCAGGCCTTGGACACTTAGTGATCTTAACTCAGGTAACTTGCCCAACAGACGGGAGAAATAATGGGCCTTTCGTTGAGCCTCAGCGTTGTAGGTTACATGGTCTCGTAGTGAACTAATAATCTTCATTTGGAGCTGTTCTACTTTGTGAGGTTCTTTCAAGCCATGGCGTTCTGAAATACAAAAATACAATTTTAGTCCTTGCCTTCCATCATAAGTGTAGCAGTTTTAGTTTAACTGAGTACTAATTATTGACACTATAGAAATATGATTGCAGTTTTTATTCTCACCTGTAACCAATGTTAAAGCACACAAACACGCAAAAGCTGAGATATCAATGTCCATGGCATGTAATGACTGACAAAAATCCATTATAGCATGTAACCAATCCCCAAAACTGCGCTGGCACTGTTGTCTGTCGAGAACCACACCATTGCAGAAAGTCAACTTGGTGTCATCAGGACGTGTTCTAAAACAAATTAAATAAGTACCTACATTAAATAATATCGCAAAAGACATATAAATACAAATTGAAGGATTGTGTGCAAAAATTGTCTTATTATGGCTTGCCAATTAAATATTAATAATTATTTTCGTATATTAGCTTCAAAGGAAGACTCTCTCATTAAAGTTATATTTGGTAGTATGTCTAAAGGATATAGATATAATTGCCTCATACAAAATAATGCAATTAGCACAATAATACGGTCGGTGGGTTACAAAGCATTAGGTCAAATTTGCCCTCTCACCTGTGGGCCAGCCGCAGGGCGAACAACTCCAGCGAAGCTGACTGAAACAGAAGCTCCTGGTCATCGCGGCTGAGGTCTTGGAAGCCCGGAATCTTATCAGCAAACGTGCGGATTACGTCGACGGAGGTTGTAAGAAGATTATAAAATTGTTGAATTTTCTCTGCTTCGCTGATGGCTGGTTCGGTGGGTGTAGGCTCCCGATACTGGAAATGTAAATGCATCATTTAGAGGAGAAGCAATTGACTTCAATGGATTGTTTAAGCAATTAAGGGGCATAAAAGGTAATGGAAGTTTTTCAAGTATGTGACTAGAATAGATGCTTTAATCTTATAACTCTTAAGAAAAACTTGAGCAGGATTAGTGAACAAAATCCATTCCATTTTTTAAAAATAAGTTCTAACGATTTTTGTGATGCGACTACCCGAATATTTGCAATATTTTAAGTTATAGTATTTCCCATTAATACCTATAGTTGATTTTAAGTAAAAAAATGTGTAAGACATTGTCAGTGCTTTAATGATATTTGAATGCACGGAATATAAGCGAAAGATCCAATTTTTTCCAGGAAGTTTCCCAGCACCTACAAAAAAATCTTAGTTGCTTTTTGCTCACCTGCGAATAGTCGAGGTTGGCGAGATCCGGCGTGGTGTCCACATGCGCCCGCACCAGCGCCGTGATGAGAGACACGGGCGGCGACGGCGGCGACTCTTGCGGGCTCTTGGGCTTTGAGGGTAAGCGCCCTCTGCGGCCTTTGAGCGAGTCTGTGCGCACCACTTCCTTGACCATTCCCACGGCGAGGCACTTCTGGAAGCGGCAGAACTGGCAGCGGTTGCGTCGCCGCTTGTCCACAGGGCACGCCTTGTCGGCGAGGCACACGTATTTGGAGCCCTTCTGCACGGTGCGCTTGAAGAAGCCTTTGCAACCCTCGCAGGTGCGCACGCCGTAGTGCTGGCACGCGGCCGTGTCGCCGCACACGGCGCACAGCTGCGACGGCGACTGCGGCGCCGGTCCCTGGCCGCCCGCCGCGCCGGCCGGCGCGGGGCGCGAGGGCCCCGCGGGCGGCGCGGAGGGCGGGGCGGCGGGGGCGCCGGCGCCCGCGGGCGCCGCCGGCACGCCCACCGACACGTCGCTCAGCCCGCAGCCCGGCGACGAGGACGCGCTGCTGGAGGCGGACGGGCCCGGCCCGCCGCCCCCGCCGCCGCTCGCCAGCGAGCCCATGCGCAGCTTCGGGGATTCGCTGCTGGAGCTGCAACAAGGCCACACGACACATTGGCATTCGCCCTTCTGGTCACCTTGCCTTAGTACGTGCAAGGAAGCATAAGGTCTTCAAAAAGATCTGCCTCTTTTCGACATCTTTTGCAAATATACTAATGACCAGAGGCGCCCGGAAGGGGACCAGCTGAGGCAACTTGTCCCAGACTGGACTTAATTGGGAACCCGTTTTGTTCCCATTCAAAACACACAAAAATGTATTTACTTCAAATTGAAATGAACCTTTATAAGTTTTTTGAGTTGTTTGGAGAAATTAATTTTACATAGGGGCGGAACTTTGGTTTGAAATAAAGGGCCTCTGTGGATCTACGGCACCAGACCTCTCGTTTGCGCTTCTGGTAAATAAGTATTCTTAAACTTGTCACTTTTCACATTATGCGAAACTAAAGAGATGTAACAATTGTCAATCCCATCTTGGTGTTCAGGACATTGACATGAAAGTTAAAGGAATTATCGTGACTCACTATTAATATTTTATTTCGGTAACAATAATGACAAAAGCCTCGTAAACTTCACCGAGAAGTTACAGCTCTCACTTTTTGCAGCTGAGCACAACTAGTGTCGGATGGTCATACGTTAATTAATTGGTATGCTATTTGACAAAAATCGCACGGCTGAAAGGTTTTCTGGAGAACAGCGTTTCATTGCGGGCTTCATAAATCCGACACTGACGCGACAATCTGATCCGCAACTCCGAGTCGACAACTGGGCGTTCTTTGGCCGGTTCCCACGGTGCGCTTCCTCAGAAGCCCGCTCGTAACACGCGAGCGCTTACAATCGGACTGGGGCCGTCAAAGCGCCGCTTCCAATTAACATCGACTCGCTCGCTTCCTCCGGATAAGAACCGCCTCGCCCGCCCGGACGCCTCGCCCGCCGACAGCCCGAGATCACGAGGCGCGCGTCCCGCCCGATGCGATCAGGGGGCCGGCGGACGCGCTCCCGGCCCGGAGGCGCGCGAATCTGTTTTCATCCTCGCCATCGAGGAGTGACTTCGGAAGCGAACACGCCCGGTCATTGTACGGCCATCGGTAGCTGACGAGTCTTTTATTCATCAGTTTCTCAGTCGCTGACGCATATTTATGCTACAGAGAGTGACTGATGTTAAGTGAAGCGATTCCGTTACTCAATGAAAAAAACAAAACAACAACAACAACAACTACCAAACTTGCAACTTTGTGAACTTGCTGAATAGAAGAACATTATAGCTCGTTAATAAATTTATACTATTTAAAAATGAGCTGATAGTAGGTGAAAACCTAGTTTTCATCGACTTAATATTACGGGATGTCACAAAAATTATTACTGTTCAGGTTGGATTTTCTTGGTATCTGTTAGTAAGTTCTGCCTTGAATTATCTTAGAATACTCAGTGTTTCAGCAAATTTCTGCAAATTCCGTTCACGAAACATATAATAAACAAATTGGCTGAACTCTCATGGTCACGGAGCATATTGGAACACCGAAGCCAATTTGCAAGTCTTCGTGGCTGCCTTGGCTCCCGGCCGGAGCTCCGCGCCCATCGCCGCCGCTGCCCACCGACCGACAGGTACAAGAAGCCGCCTGCGGGCGTCGTCGTCGCCACCGCCGCCACCGGCGCCGACGGAGCCCTCCGTTTAGCCGAACGGGCGCGCTCTCCAACATCCCGCCGCCGCCGCCGCCGCCATCGCCGAGTGCGTTCATTAATCTTGTTACCGGGACGCGCGTTCGGACTTCGCTAATTTATCAAGGCGGCCCCGCGCCCGGAGGTCTGCGCGCGTCGCGCGGCCGCCAGAGGCAGCGGACAGCGTAATTTGGAGGCGGGCTGGAGAGGCGGAGATTTGTACGGAGCCGAGCGACGGTCATGAAGAATTTCAGCTATTTAGAAGACGTCGATTTTGGACGAATTTCAGCTACCAGGACCTAATGTGAAATTCAACGAATCTGGATAATGGTATTTAAACAAAATAAATAAAAGTTATATTTGTTTTCCGGCAGTCGTATTAATGGCACGGGTGAGAAAATATTTATTTGATCTGGATTCGAACATTTTAAGTAAAAGAAACTTACCAAAAGCATCGTTCATTATAATTTTTGAAGTTCCAGATTGTAGTTTTGAAGTTAAGCTTATTATTTTATGTATTGTGATTTTTTTGTTAAACCTGCCAATGACATATTTCAAGATGATATTATGCATATTTAGTGTAATGCTATACAGTTGCAGTGCTTGTTTAAATGATCAAAAATCTAAATTTTGCTCTTTAATTTTACTTTCCTCCTTAATTAAACGAATATTAAGTCAGTATAGATAGTTTCTAAGATTAAGTGAATCACGGGGGGAGATAGGGCGAAATGAAATTTTCTACGAAAAATGAACGCGAATGTATTGCAGACTTTACCACAATGTCGTTTGCAAAACTTTCTCGACATCATCGTCGACAGCAGCGTCGGGGAGAGCACGAGCGAAGGAGCGGGCGGGCGGGCGCGGCATATGCGACGAGGCGGGCGGGTGTCGCCTCGCTTGCCCCACTAGCACACGGACTGGCGCGACAGGTTCCAGCGGCGGATCAAAAACGCTTTCGACAAATCGGGCGTCTGGCTTTATAGGGAAATGCGATCTCGTGGCGCAAGGCGGAGCGGGGACGTGCGAGCTTCGTTGCGCAACGACGCGACGGGCCGCGGATTCGGCTCGGCCGAGGAGTCGTTTACCCCTAGATTGCGGTTGCGTCGGAGGACTCGAAATACCGACTACACGGCTCGCGAAAAGCCATCTCACAGGTAAGCAAAATGGGAGGGACGAGCGGATCGGAATGGTAGTACGAAAATATGTTGAAGGATATTCTTCATTTTAGAGATACTTAACTTCAGAATAGAAGGTAGGACGATAAAAATCTTACGTAAATAATAAACAATGGCCTAAAATGTCAGTGAGTCTTCAAGTCGTTAAATATCACAAAGTGCTTTGAGACGTGAAATAATGATTATCAAAACCATGTAAATTATTTTTTTCATGAAGTTTTTCGGCTTCATTTTTTAATTGTTCCCCTTCACGGATTTGAGGGACCTAGTTTACGAGATGACGCGAGTCGACTAGCGCCTTGTTTACTTTCACCAACTCGGTGTCAACGACCGCTGTTAGCAAGAATTGTCCGACGAGTTATATTGAAAGTGATAGGTCGCTCTAGATAACGATGATTGTTCAACTGCTGCAGAATAGATGGGGTTGCGAAAGATCTGTGAGAGATGTATGCCGTAAGGTAATTAAGTCCCTGCGACCACTCGTATATCATCAGGTGATCTCTTTGCACTACCGCTGTTGTATCTTTATCCATTATTAATGTACTACAGAGAATTATCGTTGTATCTGTGAGGTGTATGAAGTTCTTTCATTTACTTGTCTTACTTAAGCACTGACCGAGTTTTAGTTCTCTATTTTGAGAGTTCGTTCCCTTTCTACTTGTACAATATTTGCAAGTGTATTTAAAACAAAACCTATGCATACCTGCCATACAATAAACAATTAATATCCACAGGTCCCTGAAATGTTGTACTTAAGTGCTTATACAAGTTAGTTTTGTTATTGTTTTCGTATTATACGATGATTATTTAGTTTCAAGTGCCAGAGCAAAATTCATTCTGAATCGTGAGTGAATGCAGAACATTCTGTTAACACTATCGTTAGTTAATAGCCATTATCGTTACGCCTCCTAGATTTTTAATTTTTGTTGGGGCAATTTCAAAGTAAATAGAGGGAGGAAACACGCAAAACAACATTTTAAGTTTATTTGGTATAGTGGATCTTGGGTTATAGATTCCTCGATCCTGTTTAAAATTTTAATAAAATGTATTAGAGTGACATTCGTATTCGTGGCCAATGGGAGGCAGAATCGAATAAAATAGGAATTAACTATTGTTACTTGGAGAGAGGTTTTATAGGGGAGAGGCAGATAATGTGCGATGGGAGAGGAGAGTAAATTTTTGTCAAACAGCTCATGCGTATGGATAAATGGTACATGAGTGGAATGCGCATATTTAGTTAAGAAGGGATTAATCCTAGTCTCACGAGGGAAGTGGGTAACGATAAACCCTGTTTATCGTTACCCCTACCGTTTGGTGTAAAATTCTTTGGAAGTTTTGCTTTGACTGAACTTAAGAATTATGTTAATCGCGGAGGACCAAGGGCGAAGCCTCGCCGTCAATTTGGAAATCAGCGAGAGAAGCGAGGCAAAAAGATAATTGTTTTGATAAACAATCTTAACATCTACAACTTTTTGAATCACCACGCATTATTTAGCGCATTACCCTGTGTTCCTTTTATCCATATGCTTTAGCTGCTTGTGAAAACCGTGCTCGCGGGCGCGGCGGGGGTGGGGCTCACCTCGTGGACTCGGAGCGCTGCAGCGGCAGGGAGGCGCGGCGCTGGCGCGGGCTGAGCGCCGCGGACGCATGCAGTTCGGAGCTGGGGAAGTGCGGCAGCGAGTACGAGTCCTGCGGGATGGGCCCAGGCTCGAAGGCGGTGGCGGCGGCGACGGCGGCCGCGGCGGCGGCGACGGCGGCGGCGGAGGACGAGGCGGCGGGGGCGACGCCCGCGGCGGCCGCGGCGGGGGCCGCCGGCGCCGCGGCGTGCGGAGAGAAATAGGGCGAGAACGACTGCGGCGCCGGGTGCGGCGCGGGCGGCTGCGGAGCGAAGTCGTACGGCGACGGCGCCGGCAGCGGTGGCGACTGGTGCTGCGGGTGGTGCGGCTGGTGGTGGTGATGGTGGTGATGGTGGTGGTGGTGGTTGCTGTACGACGTGACGTCGCTGTACCCGCAGTCCTCGTCCATCTTAAAGCCCAGCGACGCCAGCTCCGGATGGAGCGGCGGGCGGGTGTACCGTGGCGAATACGTCTCTTGGAAGCTGGGCAGCGGCGCCGGGCCCGCGCCGGAGGCGGCGGCGGCGGCGGCTGCTGCGGCGGCGGCGGAAGCGGCGGCGACTGCCGCGGCGGAGGCGGGCGACGAGGCGGCGACGTGGACGGGGCTCGTGCCCACGAGACCCGGCGACTCGCTGTGCGGGTGCGGGTGCGGGTGGAACACCACGTCCGGGAACGGGTCGAGCTCTTCGCCTAGCGCGCCGGCGTCTTCCGAGTACGGAGCGGACAGCAGATCCGCGAAGCTGCTCGATCCGAAGGGGGCCTGCGAACAAGGAGAAGAGAGCGGTCAGCCACGCGCTCTCCCTGTGATGGAAGTCTCGAATGCCGGGTCGGGCGGGCGGCGGCGCGGGTCTGTCAGAACGACACGACTGGCGCGCCGCCGCCGCCTGCTCCCTGGCCTCCGCCTCGTTAGCGAAGACGGCACGTCGCACGGCCGTTCGAACACCGTGCGCCACGGCGACACAGAGAGTTTCACGACACCATGCAGACAGTTCCCCAACCACATTCCAAAGACCCAACACAAACACAACACTCAAAACAACTACACGGAACACCTCCAGGACGAAGAATCAAATCGTGCAAGCAACGATAACAAGACAACAGTCCATAAATACAAGACATCCAACGTTTGGGCCTCACCTCGTTCGGCGCTGCCGCAACATGACGACAGGACCAGGCAGCGCCGTGAAGAGGAAAGATTACATTGAAGAAGAAATGAAAACACCCAAGAAAACGAAGAGGTAGTAGTAGAAGAATACAATAAGAGCAAATAAAACGAATCTACGACGACAAGAAAGTGTAGGGAGCGGGTGGAGTTGCGGGAGATGCGCTGGAGGCCAGAGCCCAAAGGGCACTCCGAGGCGGCGGCGGCGGCGGTGGCAGCATCGCGTGCGCCGGTGGCGGCTGCGCGGAGAGGGCCAGGTGCGCGAGCGGGGGCGGAGCTGCGGGTGGGGGCGGGGATGGTGGGGGTCAGACAGTGGGAACCAGCGAACGAGCAACAACAGACGAGTACCGGCGGGGGCGACGACGGCGACGGCGGCGTCGTCGGCGTCGGCGGGGGCGTGGCGCCCAGCGGCGACCGGGGCGCCTCCAGTGGCGACGCCGGCTGGGGCGACGGACATTCTTCGGGTTGGTCGGCGGCGGCCGCGGCGGCGGCAGCGGTTGCGCCAGCCGCGGCGGCGTCGGGGTCGGCGGGACGTTCCATCTCACGAACTTACACGATGACGGCGACTACGGTGGCGACGCAGGTGGTCGCGGCGGGGGCGGTCGGTGGCGGTCGGAGGGTTCAGGGTGCCCCGCCGCCTTCCCAGCGCTGCCGACCGCCGTCCCGGGCGACGGGCGAGCGAGCGTCGTCGGCCAAGCCCCAGCGGTCGCCCGGCTCTTGACGCGTGAAGCTCTGTGGACGAACAACGGGGCTGAGGACGGAGCGGGGTCACGGGGAGAAACATCAAGTGACAACGGGCATTAGGCACTGTTGAAGCACACCAAGAATGATAAAAGATTTCACTCTCATCGCCGCGTCAGCTTGCTTTTTTTGGCGGGTCTTCTGAAGGTAAGGATGATCCACAGGTTTAGTCTTCGTTAATAGAATTGTTTCACAAGTTCTCGGTCAAACACGGCAAGAAGTGGTAGAACACTCCCAAGGCATGACGTACGCCATATATATTTCCACACCTAGAGAGGAGAGGATATCTGCTATGAATCTGAAAGAATTGCTCGTTGTAGATACACATAGGTACTAGCAATTGTTTTTTTCAGTAAATTCCGTCTTCGATTTCTTTCTGTTCTTGTGAATAATTCTTCCGCACCTCTGGGTCACGTGATCCAAACCCTTTCAATGCCTCAGCCTCCAGCGCCGTCACATTCCGTCTTGTGCGCGGGCTTTCTTCGCGTGTCGTTGGCCGCGGGGTCCTTGCGTCAGTGCCCGGGGAGGTCCAAGTTTCTCTAGGGGGGGGGCACGCTGACGCAACGGTAGCGGCAGACGGTGGCGGCCGCGCCGTCGCCACTGCCAGTTGTGTTGACGCCCGTGGGCGCATATTTGCGGCCGCCGACGCCGACACCGCGCCGAGGCTGCAGCGGCAGCCGCCGCAGCAGACACAGCGCTTGCAACTGTTTTCTCTTCGGCTGTTTGTTTTGGGCAGCGGGTGCGCCCCCGACGGGAGAGGCGCGGCTCAGAAACCGCGCCACGCCACGCCTTCCGGGACTTCCCCGAAGAACGCTTTCCTCCAGACGGCGCTAGTGCTGCTTCCGGTCCAGGCGGGTAGAAGACCGGTCCACGACTTCTTTCAGTGGCTGATTAGATTCCCCGAAGCATAAATAGTGTACAGTCCAAAGCATTTATTTACTCAATCGAAGAGTTCGTTTGATTCCCATTTCCTCGAAGTCTTCCTGGGAGACTTTTGGGCACTCGGTCAATTTAGACGGCGAATTAGAGAGATGAACATGTGGAAGATGCGGTCGATAAGGCCGGCAAACTACGAACCAGACCGAGAGCGATCGGAGACCAACGTGGCAAAAACGTAGCCCTAATGAAATTATGATAGTAATCTGAGAGAGTTCGAACATCTGTTTTGCGTTGTCAATCCTTTCTCAATGTTGTGATCGAGAAGGCTGATTTAAACGTGCATGGAACATTCACCAGGAGAATCTACTAAGGGTCGAAGATTATAGCGTGTACAAGAGACAAATGAAACTCGCTGGCAGAAGAGGTACCCCTCTGAGATATTATCACGTGAACTGAAGACAATGATACTTCATCAACATTGAGCAACACCATCGTCAACGTGCAAAAGAAATAAAGACACAACAATTCAATGAATACACAATGCTGAGTCTCGGGTTAGATTATCAAGTATTTTATAATGAGAAAGTAAGTGTCAAAGAATGTCGATTTAAAATAAGACAACTTGGGATGTGTGGTAGTTGACATAATGTCATTTACTTAATTTTTGAACTATTAGTGGTGATGGAGAATCGAATGCGTTCGATAGGAAGTTGTATCGTATTTATGTAACATTCACTTTTTTGTAAATAATATTCCATCCGGTAAGGTTACGTCAAATAAGGACAATGTTCTACTGCCTATCAAAGTAAAATGCGGCAGTGCAAGACTTCAAATTCTCCTCTGGTGCATTTGCGAAGTGATTACCTACGGTCCAAAGATACAGCAGTAGGCGCTCTCTGTTCACGTCAAGTAAATTCATTAGCCCGGTATACACGATACACACGGTTTTCGTGTAGATTTGTGGTTCAGAAAACGTGCTGTCCAGAATGCGCGTTTTCTGCATGTAAACTTTTGAGGATGTTCATAATTTTTCGTGCAGAAAGCTTACAGTTTGTCACAAACTCCTCTAGTGGCAGAATCGTTGTCTAACGGATTTGTTTTTTCGACGCAACGGCAATCGACCATTTCGATTTTGTGGTACGCCAAGATGCGATTGTGTGAAGTGATATATTGTGATAAAAATCCTTTTTCCCAATTCCTGCCTTTCTATTTTTATTCTCTATGCTCCTCATGGTTAATTAGTACTAAATAAAGATCACAGCCAAAACGCACGCACAGAAATACCACCACTAAAAGTACTCGGACAACATATTTCAGTTGTTTCTCGTTAGACCCCCCCCCCCCAGCGGCTTGTGACGATTCGTGCAGGAAACGTACAGACCGTGCATGCACGACTTTTGGCTTTTATACTTCTAGTTTGGAATATTGAAGTTTCTGTACAGAAACTATATGAGAATCTGTACGAAACCTGTGCTGTGTGTACCGGGCTATTCACAGGTGCGGTGAATCTCTGGGGCTTGGAACGGTCGCGAGCGCAGCACGGGCGGAGGCGTGGCGATGCGAGGCGAGAGGTGGGGAGGGAGGGCAATGAGCGGGCACTCAAAGTCTGAGAGGTGGGCCGCCACCGCCTTCACCGCCGCCGCGCATCCATATTCATTCGCGCGCTGTATCACGCCCAGACATCAGGTGTACGAACCCATGTCTGCCCGTTTAAGGGCTACGCCAATTTCCATTCTTCAATGCCATGTAAAAACCCGTTAATAATCATTACTGGAGCCAGATGCGATCGTCCGCTACTCCTTTAGCGGCAGAAACGTCCTCGTGCGTCTTGACGGCAGCGTCCGCGGCGGCGAGACGCTGGACGGTCGCGAGACGGTGAAGCGGAGTGTCCTATGAATCATGGAATGGGCGGTTATTGGCTATTGCCTGTCCCGGCGAGCACCCGAGCTACGGTCATGTAAAAGTGAACAGTTGCGAGAATGGCTTTTGATTTCATTAATACGGAGAAGAGGATACATTAACAAAGAACTCTGAATAGGTTATACATGAATTAAACAATAAGTGAAAGTTTGAAGACATTTTGTTTACAATGATGTTAATCTAGCGATCGCGTCTTTTAGCTGTTCAACGTAACGTAGCAGGGACAATGCTACCGGCCTTATATCATCCAGCTGAAAAGTTTACAATCAAATTATATCGTTAAAATAAGCCGAATAATAATCTTAAGTCATTCTAAATATCTTCCTAAAGAAACTACAGGTACTACTGGTACTTCATTTGTATTCGGAGTCCTAAAACTCTAAAATATACAGGAAATTAATTGCATCCTGGAAATTGTTCCTTATGTACCACCACATGGATGCTAATGTAGAGTTTGTACAGTTTTCATATTTTCGTCAGCCTTTCAAATCTAAAACACACAACAACAAAAAAAACAACGAAATTCCGAGATTTTCTCCCTCAATCACCGTCCCAATACTGAATCTGCCTGTTCACGTAATTCAATGTAACAAATTACTGTCCGTAAAATTACATAACTAAAGTGTCTATTCATCCCGGTCGACACTGGTCTTTCTAGCTGCAACAAAACAAAATATATCTTGCCAAAGGTTTTCTCCTTGTTAAATGACGAGACAAAATCTTAAACAGTATTTTTTTAATGAAAATATTTTATTATTTCTAATTTCTTTACGCAGGGTGTTCTATTCGTATTGGAGTTACGTGTTTTTAATTGCCTATCCGCAAGTCAAGCTCAGAAAAGGCGACGCCGCCGTTCCTGAGAGGCTGAAATCGCGGGTCGGGCAGCGCGCGGAAGGAGAGGCAGCGAAGGCGACAACGAGGATGACAAGCACGCTGCTTGGGCTCCGCCTTTTTCTTTTGGAAGCTGAGAGCAAATTATAAGGCGGGAACGCGTCAGTTAGTCGACGACTTTCAGGTTTGCGAGAGGGAACGTAGTTAAATATGGACATATAAACACTTGTAAAGAAACATGTTTTGGGACTTACATGAATGAAGATGCATTGCAATGTTTATTTCTGTTAATTGCATTTTGAAAATTTGAAAATACTAGAAAAAACTACAAATGATTCAGAAACTTTCAAAAGCACTGAAAGAAACTGCTAAGTATTTGGAAAAATTCACAATTTTGTTCATTTAGGTAGAACACTAGATCGAAAGTTAGACTTCATTAAATATATCCCCGTTCTTGACATAAATGGCAATTTTTCCTAACCCATTATTTTTGCGTACTGTAAAGTCTTGTGTTTTGATGTTTTATGTTTGCTAGAGGGACATTCGAAATAAAAAAAAACTGATAAATGATCCAATGATAACTATGTATTTTTGAAAGAAATTCACCCAAACACTTTTATTTATTGTTAAATCGAACTTTTACCTTCTCTAACCAGTAAAATAAAGTTTGTACATGCCTAATCGGGGAATCCACACACGGAATTGTCATAAAACGTTAAATAAAAACCACAACCAACCGTCTGTCCATGAGAAGAGAGTTTCGTATCCACAGAAGCAGACAAGAGAAGCAGCAGTTGACGCTTCGGTTGACGCAAGAAATACACACGTGAGAAAGCGCGTGTGCACGGGAGCGTTCGCGAAGTTTACGTAAGCGATGAGCGCGCGGAGGTGCGTCTCCCGGCAGGCGGACTGTCCCTCTGCCGCTGCCGCCGTCGCTGCCGCTGATGCTGCACGCGGCGAGTTTTTGACCCACCCGCCTGCTACCTCCCGCCCGCCTAGTGGTCAAACCAGTCGCGCACAGACACCGCCGCCACCGCCACCGCCGACGTCGCCACCGTGAGCTTCCTAACCTCATAGGAACCCCCTCATTCCAACGGAGACGCGGGCGCGAAGGAAACTGGAGGAATATGTATTCACGGAATATCGTTGTTTCAGAATGCCTTTTATAACGACATAGCCGGATTCGTAACTGTTCCATTGCAGTTTTAGTGATTCCCACCGTGCGATAATAATCCAAGACTTCTCCTCTTATCGCATCGCAATATCCGCCAAGTTACCAGCAATTGAACTTTTTTCTCAGAATGTACACAGAATACGTTAAGACAAGTGGAACTATTAGTAACGTTGTTTTCATTAATTCGATTAGTTTGATCCAGCTAGCACTATTTTAATATCGAATAATAGAAAATACTCAACAAAGTTGCTACGCCTCTGCTCTACCAACTCTTTCTACAAAATCGAAAAACAATCTCCCAAGTCGTTAACAGTACTTTATCGTGAAAGTTGTCACTAATGAAGATCTGAATCACTTGTTTGAAGTACTTCCAATATGCTTCTTTGAGTTTAACGAGCAGATACGAACCGCAACGATGATACAGGGACGACCATTTATATCCTTAATGCGAGTTCGCATAGGAATGTTTTGTATCTCTTACGGAACGCAAGATCGTCGTCGAGACAACAAAGATGATGAGACAACGCAAGGGAAATCGGAGATTAAATACAGAGGGAACCTGGCACGCGGAAGAATGGGCCGCAACGACCGCCTGCCGGAACGTCTCGGATGACTATTCCGGTGACAAACTAAAGAAAGATGTTCTGTGTTGACCTGAAGCTTCATTTTGGCAGCTGCCTCGAGCCGTGGAGGATCCAGAAATGTTTCAGCGGGAGTCCAAATGACAGGGCACTGACTTAAAAAGAGCCGAGAACATTTTTAAATGACACGTTTCAACCTGCGGGGCGAGTTCGTGAGAACCAAAAAATTGTGGAAAATGTTTTTACATCCATATGTATTAAATCAATTAACTTCAAATACAGCATGTTATCCTCTTGTCATAAACAATAAGCGTGTGTAAATCTAAGTGCTAATTAACTATACCCTCAGCAGTACATTACATTAGCGTGTTTCCCTGGTGTGCTAGCGCACGTAAGAATGCTGCCTAACGAGTTGAAATTCGAGCTGCGGCCTACTATGAAATGCATGCGTGTCAACCATTCTAACACCCTTGCCTGAACTCCGCGAACACTCCCCTTCGCGAGGACATCTATTACGCTTTCAAAGCTGTCACGCCCCCTGCGGTCCGAATGGAGGCGCGACAACGATGCCACGCGTTTTGTCCCCCCCGTCCCCCTTGCGTACTCTCGTCGCACGCATTTAGATATTAGAACGTCAACACAGATCGATGCCGCGATGACGTATGGCCCGTGTGGTAAAGAGTGGAAACCCGAGATGTGCCAAAGAGCCCTATGTTAATTCCGCATTCGGAGCTACAGTAGGGGTGGTGGAAAGAGAAACGCGGCTGTGAGGGGTGCGGTAGGGAAGAATATGGAGTGGGAGGGGGGACGACAGAGGCAGTGTTGACGACGGCTGGTGTCCGTCACGGCCCATAAGCAGGCACACAAACGGCGCGGGCCCGCATTGTAAGTGTAAAATTAATAACAGGGCTGAGTAATTCCCAGCAGATTGCGGCAATCTTGTCGACGCGGGGCGACGACGGGTGCAGGCGGCGGGAGAGGGAGCAGGAGGGGGGGAGGAAGCGAGGGCCGCGTGGGTAGGATGGGGCGCGAGGGTGGAAGCCACCCCCGGCGGCGGTGGCGGTGGAGGCGGCGTCACGCTCCGAGGGCCGGCGTAATCACGGGGCGGAGGCGAGGGCGGGGGCGGCGTCCCCTGGGGGAAATTCGCCGCTAAATGTCAGTCGTCGCCGCGATGCCAACTCAGGAACCCGCCCCGGCCCGCGCCGCCCCGCCGCGCCCCTCGCCGCCCCGCGCCGCCCCCGCCGCCGGGCCCGCAGCGGGCGGCGCGCCAAGACGCCGCCCCCGCCCCGCCCCTCAGGTGCGCGCTTCCGCCACACGGCGGCCTCATATGAAGGGTTGGGAGGGGGCGGGGCTCGCGTGACCTTTTCCGGTTTTTACTGACGGAAGATTTTTTCCACCAACATTGATTTTTGAAAGCGTAGCAAATTTTTAAACGTGAAAAGTGTTTGAGCCAATCGCTAAATTTTACAGCAAAGAGCTTTTTTATAATTTTTTTCTACTTGTCGGTTTTGAATAAAGTGCTAAGTCAATATTTTTTCGGAGATTTTGAGTAACTCTCGGAAACATACTCTTCATATAATAACGAATTAAGATCTAATATTATATTTTGCATTAATTAATACTTAATGGAAGACAAAGTTCTTAGATTGTCATATCTGCGCGCATTAAGTTATAAACGTTTGGAACGTGTCCATTCTTTCAATAAAAATAACTGAAATAATTATATATTCATCGGCAATGTAAGTGTATAATAACGAATCTGATTTACTTATTTTAGGGTTTATTTTCACTAATGGTATTAACAATGCCATTTAAAAATTGTTTGGTTCACTACTACACGATATCAAGAATAGATATACATTTTATAAATAAACATATAAATTTAAGAAAAGTACATGAATGGAAAAGTAAGAAGCCAGTGAGATGGCAAAAAAAAAAAACATTACCGGAAAGATAGGTACGAAAATTATTTGCTTACGTTTTTTTCTTCTTCCATGAATTACAAACCTATCACTGTAATTTGTGACTACCTGCTTTCTGCGCTGACATCATTATCAAATTCATTGATTCGGAAACCTAGGTACAGAGAAATGTGATTTTCATAGTTATTCACTTCCTGTACTTGACCCCGCAAAAACACATTATTACGGTACTTTTCGTAAAAATAGCAATCTATTCTATAGAGTTAAAATAGATGTAACAAGAAGTGTGTACTTTTCTTTCGATTCTAAGACACAGACCGTCAAAACTACACACACACAAAGAAAAATAAACTATATATCTCAAGAAAAGTACAATTCACTTCACTTGTTACTCCCTTTCTTTCGAGCTGCGAGATTTACGCCATAACACCGTCTTTTCCGCCTACACCTTAATTTGAAAGTCTCAGGCGATGGAAATAGGCTTCACGGATCATGCAAGCCATCTCGCGAACTGACGAGATTCGTCACGCGAAATTCTTCCAGCGTATTTTAAGGAAAAGAGGTAAGTCCTAAAGGGATACTATACTTTCGCTACATTGGAAATAGTTTGAGTATTTGCCAAATTAAATGGAAACATAATTGGGCATAATTTTTGTATCTACTGAACTGGACAACCACCTAAGGTACCCACATTTTATATAAATATTTATTTTAATTCTTTGACCTCACAGAAGATTATATTTTAAAATTTCGATCATTGTACCTAAAAGGCAAATCAATTTTCTTCCTAAGGCTCAGCATTGATTATCATTGGCTTCAAGAGGGCAAATGAACAGGGGCCCCTTGCCCACCGGCGTCGTGGCACGCGCTTGTACCATTTGGCGCAATCACCCGACAGGAAGGAACATGTCCCCTACCTGGGCGAGCGCGCAACAACTCGAACATCCACTGCACAGGAAGCGTAAATTGCACACCAGGAGACAAATACGTCCAGAGAGATCGCATTCCACAGAAACAAGACAAGATGTTATGTACAAGATAGTAACACGGTGAGACAGAAAGAGACAGAGACAGCACGCATGGTGAGGGGAAGGGAACGAGGCAGAGACCATGAGAGAGAGAGAGAGAGAGAGAAAGAGAGTGAGAGGGGCGGCCGGGGGGGCAGATGCGGGGGAACATTCTCAGAAACAAGCGGCGGCGGCGAGGCGCCAAGCACGCGGCAGAGCGCGCGCGAGGCGGCGTCGGCCACCGGCCGCCAAGGGGGCACAAGCAGCAAGACAGGCGCAGAAGGAACTTACGTGGGACGCAAACAACTCGAAATCCATGTCCCGCAAAGCGTTCGCTAAAGAAGCGTGTGCGCGAGAACGTGCGAGAGCGAAAGGCAGACAGCGGGGAAGCGTTGGCGGTGGCGGCGGTGGCGGCGGCCGCGGCACAGCCAAGCTTGCTTCTTTGCTCGCTGGAGGCGGCGGGCTCCGCTCGAGGTGGCTCCGGCGGCGGTGGTTCGTCGTGTGGTTCGCCGGTGGTCCGGTGGCTCCGCTGACGGACTCCTAGGTGGGTTTCCGCTTGTTTCTAACCGGCCTAAGAATAATTACGACGGCGGCGCTTGTAGTGTACTGCTTGGCGCAGGGTTACATTTTAAACAACATGCTTAGCATCCTCGATGCAGCGACGGCCTAACGCGCCAGACGATTAGGAACGCTCCTTGCGGACGCGTGGAGGAGGCATGGCGGCCGAACGGCGGAATGCCTCCGGGGCACTTCATCGATTGCACGTGTGGACGTGAATGCGACGAAAGTGGCTCCTGAAAGAGAGAGTCAACGCTGGGGAGGAGCTACCAGCCCACTCAAAATAACCTCATTGCGATGACTGTTATGAATCGCCGCTGCATCTTTCCTCTTTCACTCATTCCATAATTTTTCCTTTTTCATTCACGCTGACGTTTTGCCGATCATTCAATAGATATATAAAATTCTCGAATTTTGCTCTCAGATTTATATGTATTCTGATAATTTTCATTCAATTCACAATTTCAACACACATTTTACTTCACACAAAGATAAAAATATGTCGTAGCTATTAGAACTGGAAACTGCTTCCGTCCGCATTTAAATACAGTAATATAAACTAAATTTTTATTTTTTTTTCTAAAATTATCTACAGACCAAAATAAATGTATTATTAGGGAAGCCCCGACGAGGCAAGTTCGTACGAGGCCCCGGCGGACGAGAGCAGTCAGAACAGAGCAAGGGCTGGGGTGGTTACCTGTGTCTGCAGTAGCAGCATACTTGAAGCCACCGTGAAGGGCGTGGATCCGGGTGCGACACGACTCAAAGCGAGTTCGCTGGGCGCGGTCACCTCCTTGGGCAGCTCGGGGCCTGCGGACAGACAACCCCGGTTCACGGCGGCTGTTCGCTGGCGCCAGGGCTCTGCGGGAGACGGGGAGGAAGGAGGCGGTAACACAGTGCGATACCACACGTCAGGATACGTTCAGGGATCGACGGGTGAGATTCATTCAGAAAACAGGACACGTTTTAGGAACCTGCTGAGAGGAGGGAACGAGCTTTGGGTAGTTTACGTTACAGGCGTCGCTAGCCAGTCGATGGGATACGACCATGCTAATATATTTCCAAAGAGTGAACAAATATTGCTTTTCTTTAACCATCTATTCCGTTTAAGTTGCCGTGGAAGTTGAGTGTGGACAGACTTTAGTAATGTCAGCCTATAAATCACAGGACGCAAAGCTCCTTGAGTTGACATAATGAATATAATAAGCCGGTTGCGGATCAAAGAAATAAATTGTGATAAGTATGTCAGCTGGCTCGCCTTGGGTTTGTTTAACCTCACGCAGAGAGAATATTTCAAAAAATATTCCCCACGTCTGCCCTTGCAGATATTTATTCTTATAGCAGCCAGGCATTTAAAACAAGTCGACCCTTACGACTCTCAGGGAACGTACCGACGAGGTCCATCCGATTACAGGAGTGCCTCTTGCGATAAGAACAAAAGTGGCTCTGTGCGCCGAGCACAAAAGGCAGCATCAAACCACGGACCGCGACATATCGTGAGCACTCGTCCAAGGAATAATCTCTCTGCTGTCTCGTTAAGACGCGAAGCTTATTGGCGAGAGGTAGTGTATCACGAACAGGATGAGAGCTTAAGGAATGTAGTCTGCCCCGCGTGGACGGCGGCGGCGGAGGGGGCGGCGGGAGTCTATCTCTGGTAGAGAGAGGCACCTCGGGCGGCGTGGAGGTTAAGGCCTAGGGTCACGGGAATCAACGCCTGAGAGCCTCGCAGCCTAACGGTGAGAGGGATCGCGCCAGACGAGGAAGCTCGACGAGAAACCACGTGGGTGGTTGAGTAGCCCCTGAAGGAGTCCGTGTAGTCTCTGGGTGTGTTGCTGCACAACTTGCACATCCGATTATCATTGACCGGATAAATACGGTGGGTGACTCTGATAACTAGTTGATGCGACAGAGATTGTAGAGATCATTCGAACGTCCACTCTCTCCAGAAATTTCATTAAACTACCGTGATCACTGACAGGTAAGTAGCTTACCAATTCCCCAGTTACGAATCGCTGACTTCCAACGCTATGACGTTCCCGGACAATCACCCACCCAACCGTTAGCAGCCTCCCTTACCATACAGTTTGCTGAACTTTAATCACATGAAGTCAGATTATCGGACACTAACTGTCAGTACTATGTGATGTCACGGCTGTTTACCCATTCAAATCTAACACAAAAAACCTACCCATACTCTCTCGAATCCAATGGCAAACGTCGATGAAAACTACACCCACTTGAGTTCCTGAAGGGTCCCTCGTTCACACCCCGCCCGAGGACCGCCGTGCACTCTCCCTGGCCCTACGCGATCGCGACGACGGCGTGCCGGCCGCGACGTGGGTGGCGTCGGTGCCGTATTCGGGGCGGCGTGACCGGCGGGCCGCCCGTGCGGGCGCCCGCTGGGCTCCCTGGCGGGCCGCCCGCCGCGCCCCGCCCCGCCCCGCCCCGCTCCACTCCCTTCCACCCGCCGCACCCGGCGCACTCCGCGAGGAGCAGGAAGGTCGTCAAGCTCCCACTCGATCGGTTCCGTTAACGGTCGCACTGTGTCTTTCCCTCGTGTGGTAGATGCGATTGCCGCCGCCGTGTTTCGTTTTCGGCTGTCACTTCTCCACGATATTTCCGTATATCGCGAAAACGCAATCGTTAACACGCCAAAAACCGACAGGCGAGTGATATAATATTAAGAAACGTCCTATTCTCGGGGGACGGCGGAATGAAAACAAACAAACAAACGAGGAGAGCCGCAATCGAACGTCGTGTATCTAGATGTTCTCTTCTCGTGCGCAAAGAGACAGCGCAGGAGACGATCTCGCAGGAAAACTACGTGACTCACGCAACAAGGACAAATAGAGAAATATTCTTGGTTATTTACATTTAATATATTACGCGTACCGTTGCGGGTCCTACATCAACTTGCCGTGTCGGTTCGCGACGCAGCAGCCAGTGGCGATTTCTCACAGTCTCTCCGCGTTTGAGGGATGTCCATGTGGAGGTCGCGCGGTCAGGTCAGGAGGGAGGGGCGCGCGCGCGGAAGGAGGGGAGGGGGCGGGGTCAAGGGGAGCCGGTGGAACGGGCAGCGGGTCACCGGGTGATCAGGAGGCGGCAATACGAGCCGGCACACATCAAGTCGAAACGGCCTGAAATAAACATATATTACAGCGCAAAGAGGAAACAGAGGATGTGCAGGAGTCCAAATAAACAAGTCGAATGGGCCGTTTGGACCGGGGAGCGGCCTCTCTCTCCGCGGCGTGCGTGCGTGCGGGCGTGCCCGAGTGCACGTGGGAGGGAGTGAGAGACCGCTCGCATCACGCACCACCACAACCACCACCATCAGTACCACCACCGTAAGAAACAGCTAAGCAGGATGCACAAGGCGAATCGTGTACTTTGGTTAATGAATGGGTAATAAATTGTACGTGTCGTAAACGGAATACAAAGTTACGCTTTCGAGCACAAAGTACTGCATCTACACAGAATGTTCTGGAAGGTTTACAAAGATGTCTACAAGTAATTGTAGGTTACACTTAAATATACACCTCTGAGGCGAAAAGAAAGAAAAAAAAACGAGTAAAGAACTGACAAATGGTGAGAAAATTTACAACTCAAAGTTGTATTCACCGCTATCAAATGCAGTCAATCAATATGCAAATACAGTCAAAGAAATTGTATAATTACATCTTCTTAGTACTACGAAAACAATATGATTATTTACACTAATTCTACTGCATGGCGTCTGACAAGAAATCGCAATGGAAACATCAGCCGCACGCTAACCGAAGCGTGTGCCACCGGGCGAACAACCGCCCGCAGACAACGGAGTAGCAACTTAGCGCAGACATGCCCGTCAATCTACCCAACAGTGCGGCGGCCTCCCGGGGAACTGCGTCGCCCCGGGAGGTCTCTACTGACCGTTGTCCGGCGCGGTCAGCATGGCGTCCTCCGCTCGACACCTGGCAATCTGTCTTGCGACGAGTGCGGCGCCGCAGAGGCGGAGACGACGACTGCGGCGGCGGCGGCGGCGGGGGCGGCGGGAGCGTCGGCGTGGGCGTCGAGGCGTCGAAGGCTTCCGCGCGCAAATGCGGCGCCCGGGGGCGCGCGCGCGGCCTTATAGTCCGCCTCCCCCGTGCGGCGGTTCCCTCGGGACGCGACTATTAAATCAGTGGTATTTCAAACTCCCCGCCCACCCCGCCCGCCTCGCCCGCCCCGCTCCGCTGATGATGATTATGATGCCGCGCCGCGCCGCGATGACGACGCCGATGATGAAAAGTTTTCTTCCTCTTTTCATCCGGCGGGCGGGCGGGGTGGCGACGGCGGCGGCGCCGGCCGGGGGTGGGGGCGGCTGCTATTGTGCGCTGAATGCGGGACGCGGCTTATGGGCCGGAACGCCTCCTCCAGCCCCCTTCCCCCTGGCCAACAACCGCCGGCGCCGCCGCCCCATGAGGTTTGGGGATGGCGGAGGAGGTGGTGGGAGTAGGAGCGGTGGAGGTAGGCGATGGTAGTGTTGGGGGTGAAGGCGGAGATGTCGAATGTAGCGGTGGTGGTGGAGATGATGGCGGAAGTAGCAGCGTTGGTGGGGGCGGCTGTTGAGCTGGCTGCGGTAGAAGCTGTGGTGGGGTCAGTAGTGGCGTTCGCAGGGGTGGCAGTAGCAGCGGAGGTGATGGAGCTAATGGTAGCAGTGATGAAGGAGGTGATGGCATAGGGGGCGGTTGGGGAGGCTATTGGGATAGCAGTGGCGACGTCAGGGAGGGAAGCTGGGTTGGCGGCGACTGCTTTGGGAGGGGCATGGTAACCGGGTTGAGTTTCGCGTTACCCTCGCCGACGCGTGCCGGTGGCAGTTTGCGCATCGCGATCTTATCACCGTGGGGTGCCATCTGTGCCCCAGAGCAGCAACCTGTTTCGGGGCGGTATCCTTTTGGCGCGATAGCTACTTGTGCGTCTCGGACTTGCGTGTCCACTTGCCATATGGAGGCGACGACTTTGTAAGCGAACGGACTAGCAATGCTTATTCGAACATCTGGGTCGAAATAAATTTCAGTATCATATTTCCCTTCTTAGAAGTCTTTGTTATTTACTTTAATCAGATGGCTTTGTTGATAAAAAATCAATACATAAATGGATACCGAACATTCATTACTACATTGTTGATCGTTGGAAGTAGTGCTGTTAACATGATGTGCTTTCCATGTATTGTTCCCACGCACGGTAGTGAATTGCATGTAGACGTGACTCTCTCAATAATACTTATGATTCCATGTTTTCTTAAATTGTGTCACCCAATATTTATTTATTCAATGTTGCAAAAATTAAAGAACGTTATTTTATGAACAACATAATTAATAAACACTCATCGTTGTCTTCGATATTTCTGAAAAACATTCTTTCTCTATTCAGAATTTTTTTTAAAAATATAAATGTATGAGTGACTAAACGGTAGCGCTTGTTCAACACTTTGCAGTACACAGCAGCCGCACGAGAGTTGTGTGACATGTCTCAGAGACAAAGATTTATACAATGTGTCAGGAAGTTTGAAATAGGTAGTGGCAGATCTTTGTGCCCTCGCGTCTCTCACGACCTCTTGCAAGGGAAGGGCATGAGAGATAGAGGAAGAGGCAAAGGTGCCTATTTTCTTTAGAGTGAGCCATATTTTACAGTCATAGAAGGCAGCGAATCTAATGGAAAGTTGCCTCTTCTCCATGGGCACCGCAATAGGTAGGTCAGACAAAAAGAAAACGACGGAAGCTGAAGAAAACAGATACTTTTTTATCGTATTCCAGAGAATTACACGAGGGGCCATGACAAGTAATAGGAGTTCAGATGTCTCTTCGATACGGTACGCAAATGAGTAGACCGGCGAAAGAATCTTCTAATTGATTTCGAAATTAGGGGATCGTGGTCATTTCATCACATCGTTTGGAAGGCAGAGAAAAAAGCCGAAGGATCGTTTCGAAGTGCAACTCTTCTTCCCATTCAAGAAATTACGTCATCAAACAATTAAGACAAAATTGTTTTCGATTTAAAATTATATTTTGCATTGTATTCAATATAGGAATGAAATGTTTTCTATTACAATTACTCAAATTGTCTTGTAGCATTGAACTAACGCATCAACGGTTTTTGGAACGCCTGCAAAGGACGGCAACCCAAACTACGTAGATGTATTGCGGGACTGCAGCCCTTCAAGTGGCAGAATCGGAAAATGCAACCGTGGACCACTGAAAATTATGTTGTAGATGTCAAGACTGTCGAAATTATATGTTAGAAAAGTTAAATTTTCCAGCAAATCACTCTGGCCTATTCTAGATGGTTGACAATGGTATTTGTGTGAATTATGTCATTTTTAATTGAAGTACAATTTGCACTGGATTCCAGCAATAAGAAGCATTTAACTTGCAATATTGGCAAATTATTTGGGAGCTTATATTCAATTGTTGTAATATCACAATAATTTCTCCAAGCATGTACCGAACATGCAAGTATAAAAAATGCATTAAAATAGGCGAGAGAAACCGATGCACGAACATACACGGAAAGGATCGCGAGTCGTACAAAATACGACCTGCCTCTAATCGCCGGGCTCGCAGTTCTTCGCCCCCAGAGGCGACCGTAAGTCCTTAAGCTTCTTCCGGCGACTCAGAGAAACCGACGACTTTCCTCTTCCGCCGCCGCTTCTGCCTCTTCTCCGCCCCGCCCCGCCCGCCGAGTCGAGCCGCCCGCGCGTTTATTATTATCCCCATCTCCGACGGTGGCGTCGGCGGCGTCGGCGTCGGCGATTGGGGTCGCGGCGCGCTTTCTCCTAGGCACTTACATAAACCGTGAGGTATCTGGGTTTGGGCCCCGCCGGGAGGGAGGGAGGGCGGACGAGCGGGCGGGAGGGCGGCCGTCGCCCAGCGTCCCCTCCGCCTCCCCCGCCCGCCCTCGCTCGCCCGACGCCCTGCGTCGCGGGCGCCGCGACTCCGCGCTCGGCCGGCGGCGTCGCGCATCTCGGCCTCCGGTTTTTGTTGATTTTATTCGCTGTGAAGCAACGCGTTTCGAAATACTCCGCGCCGCCGCTGCGTCGTCTAATGAGTCGAGGTTCGTGGCTCGGGGCCAACGGAGTGGCTCCTCGGGTTCCGTGATATCCAAGAGGCTGCTGCTGCTACTGCTGCGTGCCATCTCGCCGGTGATGGGATGAGCCCTCGGTGCAGCGCGTGGGGTGGGGCGGGGAGGGGGCGGGGCGCGGCGTTTGCAGAAAGAGAGAGCGTTCGAGAGCCCGAACCGAGCAAGCACATTAGCTCCAGCAGCTGCGAAGTGCATCGGAATACATGAAGACACAAGAGGGCTGGCTTCGGGTGTTTGAATTGTTTGAAATAATACGTTATTATTACGATGAACACTTCAGGGTAATCGAAAAGCTCTCGATAAGTTACTTCTACTCTTGAGGAAGGACAAGACTGTCGAAATATGAGGAAAAGCGAGTTCCTCTGACGAACAATGACCCGGAAGAGGAAAGACGATGCGAGGTCGGAACAAAAAGAAGGGACGAACGAAGGAAAAAATATGACGAAACGGAAATGAGCAAGTAAGGTGAGGAGAAAAGGAAAGACAGGAAAAAAATCACGACGACCAAAGTAGTCAGATATTTACTATGATATATTATCGATATCGACTTTTACGGCGGGCGGTTATAGCAAAACATCCACGTCATCCTTAAAAGTAAATTATATCGATGTTTTAGTGAGTCATCCGGAGAGTTGAGCACGAAGGACGACCACTCCTTCAAAACCACATCATGAGGATTCCATAATCCTTTAACGAGAGAATTCCAGAATAAACGCACGCGTGATGCGCGAAGAGCATCGCCGATGAACGAGCAGCGCGTCCTTCCCAGTGTCTCCGCGTCTGCGGCGGCGCGCGCGGGCGTGCAGGCGGGTGCTAGATCAAACGACGCCGGCCGGGGCGGCAAAGACACCGGTCGCGGCGCAGCCCCTCGACCGTCGCCACCGCCGCCGCCGCCGCCGATACGCATCGCCATATTAGCGCGAGTATCGCCGGCGATATCGTTCCCAACGAGCCACAAAGGCGCTGACAGGCGTAGGGTCGGTCGGAGACACGAGGCGATTGCGATGGAGATACGGCAGCGATGGTGGGAGGTGGTCGAAATGTAGTCGGGTAATAGTGGGAGCTTTGGTGGCGGTAGAGGGGGAAGGGAGCGGGTGGACACGTCGACGCGGGGGCGAGTAGACAGTCCGAAAGTGCGCGCCGGTGCTACTGGAAGCGATTACGTGAAAAGGGTTGGGAGCAGAAGGATAAATAATATAATTAGCGTCGGTAACGTTTTCATGAAAATCGATAAGAAAGGGGTACTTTGGTATCCAATAGTAGGCTACATGAAACCCCGATTTTTAGTTCTAAAGTGCGATGTTAGGAGACGTGAAATCGAATATGTGATCATGGTTTTCGGGATTGTGTCAACATCTAAGATGTTACTCCAAAAAACATTATAGTGGGGGAAGATTACGATGCGACGTAGGTGGCGTGCGGGGGGGGGGGCGTGGCGTCGAGAGATGGGCAGCGACGGCGCGACGGGATGAATAGCGTCGAGGGCGTGCGGTGGCAGAGGCGTGGCACGGGCGCGGGCGACGGCCCCGGTGCCGACGCCGTTGGGCGTCGGCGGCGGGTGGCAGCCGCCACCGCGCGACACAGCCGGCGCGAATTGGGTTAGAAAGGCGAGCAGACAAGCGGCCCGGCGGGGCGCGGCGGCGGCGGCGGCGGCCGATCAGGCGGAGGAGGCCCGCGAGGGAGCGACGGTGGCGCGGTGCAGCGGTCAGCTGGCGGGCAGACGGGTTCCGCGCGCACGTAAGCCGGCGGCGGCGGCGGCAGAGGCCGGCGGGACGGCTCGCTCAGGAACGGGTTCTAGGTTCGAGTCTCCCGGCGGCGACCGGCGTCCGGTGGGCTTTCACGACGCGTCCCGAAGGATGCCCCGCCCCGGAGACGAACACAGCGAAGGAATGTCAATCATCTCGCTTCGATATACAGAAAAAACGCGCAATCGCTCTCCATCGTTCTTCGTAAGAGTAAACAAGTTATAAAACTAAATAAATTGTGGAGCGGTAACTGAATTCCTCACTAAAGGAGAGGATCGCTCAAATCACCACGTCAACGAATAGTTGAAAGGGAAAACGTGACTGTTCAACAGATGGAGGAAATCAAGTGCGTCGCTTTAATAACCCGAATAATTCCTTTCAAATTCTATTTCGAAATCGGTGCATTCCCTAACAATGAAATCTACCATCTCTGTTCCACACATGTGTGTTCAGAGTGTCCACACATACGAGTAGTGCGAGGGAAACGACAACATCCGTACAAAAGTGGAATAACCGCGAAGAGGCCATTTCGGCGTCTCCTGCGTGTGCGGCGGTCGCGAGGAACCGCCCACGCGGCGCGGCGCGGCGCAGCGCAGCGCGGGCGAGAGGCGGGCGGTCCGGCCGTCATTGAATTGGCGATGCGAGCGCCGCGCCGCGCCGCGCCGTGGCGACTTGTTTACGCCCGTGGCGCAGCGCAGAAGGCCGCCCTCCTCGGGCGCAGCGAGCCCGCGCGCAGCAGGCCGGACGCTGCGAGGACGCCGGGCGGGTTTAATCGCCGCGCAGCAGATCGCCCGGCGCGGCCGAGGAAAGGGAACGGGCGGGGGAAAGTACGGGCGAGGGAATTTATCCCTCTCTGGCAACAATACTATTATCCAGAATGTAAATTTTACGGTAATTAAATAAAGCTTGAAATGAAAGCTATTAAATTCGGGCAATAAAAATCATGCCTCTATAAAATTATTTAGACGTGTGTATGTGTGCGTGTGCTTGTGTTGTGTGTGTACTTTCGAACGAGATCCTCTCTCCATCCCGATTATATTTTCGTGTATACGTTCCTGGTTGTGTGGTCCATCTCATTGATAGCCATCACCTTGATGACTGTGTTTGTTTCAAAAGCACTTTCGTGGTGTGGTATTTAAGTGATAAAAATACAACTAGTAATTCCGTAAACTTAAAAATCCTAAATCTCTTATTTCGAATGTAGTATTACTTTCATTAACCCCAACCGAAAAATTTTTATTCCAAGACTTTTTTCAATCAAGCATTAATATAATGCCAATTTTTTTGAAGTGCGATAAGCGTACGTAACGAATAAAATTCAATAAAAACCAACGTCTATAACATCGCGGCACCATAGCCTGACGGGTTCTTTCCTCGAGCACGAGCGCCTTCGCAACCGAAGTGCCACGAGCGCCGAACGCAAAAAGAGGCTGAACGGCGCGGCGCGGCGCGGCGGGCCGCTCGGAATGCGTGCCTGGCTGCTGGCGCGTCCTCGCGTCCTCTCACCGCACCTCGAGAGAAACGCGCTACCCGACTGCGTGGGCAGAGGATTTCTCCCGCGGAGGCTTCTGCTTCTGCGACGCAGACTCGACCTCGGGACCCTCGTCGCTGCGGCTTCCGCCAAGCGGAGCCACCCGCCACCCAGCACACCCGATCGCTCGCCGCAACGCAATTCATCCCCAACCGAGAAACGGATTCGTGATCAGTATCATTTTCAAGGAGCTGCTTCTATACTGCCCAAAATTGATTTCTCTGTAACTGCTGTGTTATATAACTGATTATGGTCAGCGAAATTATGAGGTCCTGACTCACTACCGGCTCCTGCACTTTCGACCGTAACGGCCCGCGCAAAAAATCCATTATATTTCGCGGTTTTGTCATTCTGTGGGAGAAAGCCAAATCTATCAAAGAGTACGTAGATCTGTTTTGGAGCTACAGGATCTCGCTCGATCCGTCTCCCGTCCGACCGCAAATTCGGCGAATTATCTTTAGCAAAATTTTGAGCGACGCCGCCACGACCAGTCATTGTTCGAGCCATCAAGTGGAGAAAGGGAGACGAGAGAGATGAAAGGATCGGCGAGGCGAGAACGTAAGTCAAAGCAGCCTCCCAACCCAGGATGCTGAGGGACGGGCGCTGCATATTCATGCGCATATAGAGGAGAAAGCGCGCGGCATACGCAGGTGGTGCAGCGGCGGGAGATGAAGACATTCCCATGCCGCGGCCCGACCGCCGCCCCAGGCGCCTCCCCGGGGCTACCACGCCCCCCTCCGCTGAAGCGGGGGGCGGCGGGCGGCGAATAGCGAAAAGCGGACGGCGATGGACACAAGGCGGCTGGAGGTAGCGGTGATGATGGTGGCTAAGGTGATGATGATGATGATGATGGTGGTGGTGGTGGTGGTGGTGGTGATGGTGATTGTGGCAGCGGCCAGAGTGGTATCGCCAGGCGGCGAACAATGGGCGGCGGCGGGTTGAGGCAGGTTGCGGCAGGTGGAGACGGACGGCGACGGGTGGCGTTGAGTTGCGGCGGGTTGCGGCCGGTTGCGGCGGGTTGCGGCGGGTTGCGGCGGGTTGCGGCGAGTTGCGGTGGGTTGCGGTGGGTAGCAGTGGGTTGCGGCGGGTAGCGGTGGGTTGCGGTGGGTTGCGGCGGGCGTGGTGGTGGCGACGGGTGGCCACAAGTGGTAACGGGTGGCAGCGGGAGGCGACGGGTAGCGATGGGTGGCGGCGTGTGGCGAGGCGGTGGGTCGAGGCTTTACCCCACTGTAATCTCCGCGGCAGCGGGCGGAGCCGCGAATTTCGTTTTATATTCCCTAATTACACACGTCGGGAAGGGGGGATATGCGAAACTCCTCGAAATTACGCCACTTTGTTCCCTCGCTCGAGCCCCGGCGTGGCGCTCAAAAACAAACGAGTATCGCCCGGGGAAATAGGCCTCCTGCGAGCGTGAGATCACGCGCCGTAGAGAAGGCAGCGGAGGCGAGGGAATGGGGGGGGCAAGTTCGGTTGACGACTGAGACGCGGTCGGCCCTTTCAGTGATAACGCTTGCAGCGATAGAGTAAGGGAAAGTGAGCTGGTGAATGCGCTACGAAGTTATGAATGGTGTTGATTTCGGGGAAGTGGGGCGAAGTTGATAAGGGTAGTATATATTTATAGAGGAATGAAATAGTGAAATCGTAATGAGATTTTCAACTGGTGACGAAGATAGAAGTGGTTAAAATGACAAAAAATGTGAGCTAAATGTGATATATGAATATAAGGGTAAGAAAAGTGTTTGAGATAATTTTTATTTTATTTTTCTCTTCTTTTTTCTCATTCCATAAACGTGAGTTGGCAAGTAATACTTATGAAAGGCTCGTAAATAAAGATACAAAAGATAAGGGGTTGAATGTTAATAGCAAATTTATGCGGGAGGAAAAATGGAAGAACTCTGGAAAAACCTGCCACAAAACCGCTACGCTTACCACAAATACCATTGGGGTTGCTCGTCATTCCAACCGCATTTCCCCAGGTAGGAACAAGCAAATTAATGAATGACCAATGAATTGCCTCCTCCACAACAGTACCTGCTCTAAGGACAAGTTCGGATGCAGAAACAAACCAAAGGGTAGGCACGTGTGCACTAGAAAAAATATTTTTTGTGGAAAAAATCAAATTCAAATTTGAATATTTTACATTATCTTTCGTATTATGCAAATATTTAGTAGCCTCATTAAGTAATAAATAACATTAAATTGATATTTTAAATAAAAATTATACAATGCACTTCATTATTGGTAATGAAGCATATCTAGACGCGAGGAGGGCCTGTCTCAGTTCCGCCCCTGAGTAAAGGGTCCGTCTTGAGTTGCGCTCCGCGTGCTTGGGTGTGGGGCCGCGCGGGGCGATGCCGTTCACTCGGGGCGGAGCCGCTCGCCGCGCCCAAGGAAGTGGCGCCGCCCGGCGGCTGGCGCGAGGAGCGAGGCGGCGCGCGGCCCCGGGAAGGCGTTCCAGGCATTCGCTTGCCGTTTGGCAGTGGAACACACGGCAAGGAGAGCGCCAAGAAAATCAGGATTTTTGAACTTGCTTAGATTAAATTGGCAAATGAGTATATTTTTTTTGCCAAAGAGCAGAATTAACAATAATGGCAAATTGCTGAACCAATAAAATTTTCTCTTTTTATCAGTAACATAACGAATCACACTTTCAGAGAATAAACTAACCTTATATTTTCTTTGGACTCCTTTCAGTCTTAACCATCAATTTCTATGAGCGAGGACATTATAATGATGTGTACTTCGAACCATACACTAGACACTTATCTGCAGACTCTTCGGATTTTGTAATCAGCAGTAAGCGAGAATTTCCCCGTCAGAACACGCACGAAATGTAT
Organism: Acheta domesticus; assembly: GCA_031308135.1. Taxonomy (NCBI): domain Eukaryota; kingdom Metazoa; phylum Arthropoda; class Insecta; order Orthoptera; family Gryllidae; genus Acheta; species Acheta domesticus. The sequence goes on along the minus strand of JAHLJT010004567.1, from coordinate 95,211,713 downwards.
AAGAGCAAACGTCGAGAGCGGGATACGAATCCGCAACCTTTAAGGTCAGGGGCGTGGAGCAGGCATGCGTTCACCCCAGCAATATGGGCCAACGAACAATTAAGTAATAAATTCAATCTCATGCAAAAGCTTCGTAACCGAAACTCAACACCTGGACTGCGAGCAAATAACCAAATCGGAAAGGAGAAAGCAAGGTGCTCTGACGCGAACTTTTATGGCTCGTTTCGTGGGAAAGGGGGATACGAATCTCGTAAGCTGCTTAGAGCTTCCGTCGAAGGGCCCGGGGAAGTTGCAGCGGAGGGGGGTGGGGGTGGGGGTGAATGGCGACGGAGGCTGCGACCGCGGCGACCTGTTGCTTCTCGCATCTCGCGGAAGCGGGTCGGGGTGGGGAGGAGCGACGGGACGCAGTCGGCGAGCAAGGCCTTATGCCCACCCTGGGAGGGTTTGATTACTGACGCGTCAAGAGAAGAAAAAAAAACCCTGCCATTAGGAGAGAAGTTTCACCAGTGGTCCAGACCCAGTTAGGGCAGGGCTGCAATGGATGTTATTAAATTTATGTGTTCGGATCGCATGTAAGGATGTAATTAAAGAATGACAGGAATACGCAAATCATTACTTGAATTTTGTTCTCGTAGAATACAGATCTTTCACTATGCAATGATATAGCTACGTCTTCGTCACTTGGACACGTTAGCCTTGTCGAGCATATGGAAAAGGAGCAGAAGAGAGTTCTTTTACAAGAACATTGAGAACTTGCTTTAAAAAAATCAAAATCATTTTTATATCATTCCTAAAGTGTGCAATAACGGATATTCCATCAACTGCTTCATTATGCTAAAGCAATGTCTCTGAGAGCAGCAGGGACGTAGGTCCCTTCGCTCGCTGCCTGCCTAACAGCTCCATTCAATTCATCGGCGCGATCTTCTCGAATACGATGAATACACGATTTACTACAGACGGCAGTAAGCGGAGGCTATGAATGAAGCGGAACACGCCTTCAGCTTCCGTGATACTCGCGATGCACATGAACTCACGCGAAGTATACACTTTATGAGGTTACTAGCTATCAGCCGTGTTGATGAATATTCTATCCGGACTTATATGTGATGTTGCCAATGCGTTCAATGTACTCAGAACATTTAATTGCCATTCATCCTGAATTTTATATACTGTTCCATAAATTGGATGTTAACGGTCATTTTAGATAATAAAACTTACAATTAACAGGTGGACTAGACCTAAAGCCATACATTTGTATTTTAATGTTAATAACACTGCAGTCATTATATTTCGTAGCAAATTGCAATGAAACAAAAAGAGATAATACTTCATAAGCACTCGTCGTACAAGCTATCACACACAGAAAAACGTAAATACGTGTTTGCTATATTGTCTATTGCAACGCAGCTAATGTTTTAATGTATAGTACAGTACTAGCTAGAACTTGCCTCCTTAGCTTACAATAAAATGGAGTCTAAATAACGAGGTAAAAATGTACGCCTATTCATTTTCATATTGAATGTTGAACACGTAGTTTTTCTTAAGGAATTCGAAAGGTCTACTTTGTACCACATTCTTGGACATAGTGATGTTATCTCTTACTTTTGATGTTCCCGTGTGACCAGTCTCCTCAAGGATGCACAAATGTGTTAACGTCGGCGATGTAACTTGTTCGCAATCGTGCAATTAATTTCCAACTAACGACCGAATGGCGATCCAATCGAGACCACCTTTGCTCCTACTTTCGCTCGACGTGTCGAAGACTGAGCCCAATCAGAGGACGGGAGACTCCCGAACACCACGCGGAAGTGTCGCCTTGAGAGTACGTGTGGGTCGCAACCGCGCACTCATCGATCGGTATCGAAAAAAAAATCGACCCCGTTTAGCCACGCACGAATGGGTGCGGCAGTCTCGCGACGCGATCTGACAAAATTTCTCCGTCACGATCGATTCATCTACGAGATCTGTCAATTATTCAAGCTCGCGGAAAAGTGCAGGTGGTGGTACACAAATGACAGACGACGCCTTCTCTTTGGAGCTTTCCCTCCACGCAACACTCGGGCAAGTTCTAGGATAAATTTTTTTTTCAACCTCTCACTCAGCTTGTTCGAAAAGCCTATCGTAAAATCTCGATGCAGAGAAAAGGAATAATGTTTTGAAGTCGTAATATTTGAACGACACAATGTAATGTCTTAAAGAAAAGTGAATAAAAAAAATCAGGGACTAAAATGGGAATATAAAATAAAAATTGAATAAATACTATTTTTTCTTTTATGTCGTTCATTTTCATTTCTGAAAGTTATGCACTTGAATTGCGTCTAAAATTGATATCATAAATTGAATTAAAATGTGCGATTATTATTATTATTATTATTATTATTATTATTATTATTATGTTTAATGCCAATATTAATGATATCCTACGGACAAAGCAGATCTTCGTAGTTGCATTCGTTATTTCTATCTCTATGGAATTCGAGCAACACACGTGATGAAGGCATTTACTGAAAGAGAGTATGCAGAAGTGTGTTGAAGGCGTAGGACGAGACGAGAGCTGGAGAGCGTGCATCGAGCCAGCGGCAGCGGCGGCGGCGGCGGCGGTGGCGGCGGCGGCGGCGGCGGAGGCGGCGGCGGAGGCGGCGGCAGGGCAGGGAGGGGAGGGGCGCGGCAGCAGGTCGCGGTGGGGTGGGGCTCCAGGGCAGGAGTTCGCGTGCACGTTCCCGCTGGGCAGGCAGGGGCGTGGTGGGGGAGGGGGCAGGTGGGGAGAGGAGCGCAGCGTATTGACTTCCATACCTGATTCCGGCTCGTGTTTTGTTAATCTGGGCGCCGATGCGACTGTTACGTCTGGGCAGAACCTCCGGCTATCTCATTCAGGGCGGTACGAAATAACCCACTAAACATTAAACTGCTTTTGCTCAGCGTCTTTCCGGGTTTGCTGATAACGGACCACGAAGGGGTACGAAATAGAAACTAATTCCAAACAGTTCCACAACCCTTTTAGAGGTCGCCTCATTAATTGGTCCGTGAGGTCCACCAAGAGAAGAGTAGTTTAAGCCTAGAACCCAGTAGTTTAAGCCTAGAACGGTTAATTACAACTCCCTGGACTCAGAATTAGGCAAAAAATTGAAAATGGGATATTGTACGAGCGTTGTCACCCGTTAACTTGGAATAAGAATTACACCTAAAGAGATCAAGGAAATCAGAGAGCAAAAGGCGCAAAATGTCTTTCTCTTAAATTCTCTTTTTAACATTAACCTTATTAGCATCAAACGACTGATGTCGAAAATACACCCCACGCCCCTTTCAAACATAGAATCACAAAGTGTAAAATTATACATTGACGGAGCGCGTGTAAACGTTTACTAGTAGAAACAGGAAAGAATCGTATTGAATGTGGGGAAAGTGTGAGACATCGAAGATTCTAAATAAAGCTCATAAAGTCTCCTCTCTTTTCGAATCACGGGTCGATGGGTATCGCTCTCGCTAAAAGGTCCGCTAAAGGTCTTCTACCCTCCGGGACCTTTGCTAGGCGCAGAGGGTGAGCTCATGTGGAGACGCGTGGCGAGGGGTCAGGTATCAAACGCATCTGGCGGCGAAGGCGGCGGCGCGCTCGGAGGAAGATCGCGGGTTCGCGGCCCGGAGATGACGGCGGGGCGGCCCCCACGGCCGCGGCCGGGCCGCCACGATCGTAATGCGCGCGTAGAAAGTAACTTAACGGACTGTAAATAATCTCTTAACGGTTCTCGGCGAGCCGACACGTTTCGAAACGCTCGATAAAGCCCAATACGCGAGCAGCGACCGCGCGCGGGCCGCCGCCGCCGCCGCCACCTCGTCGCGGGAGGAAGTGTGCGTGGTGTTGCGTTTTAGCGCGAGAGGGAAAGGAGAGGGAAGGGAGAGGGAGGGAGGGAGAGCGGGCGAAAAGGGGTGTCGGGAGGGCGGTGCGGGGCTTTGCGAAACGGGGCGACGACGGTGGCGGTGGCGGCGCAGGCGGTGGTCGCTATTCGTTGCCCAATCAACGGCAGCTTGTTATGTAACGCTCTGCACCCGAGGGGGGAAACGGCCAAGAAGCTCGCACGAGGAGGGGGCACGGAGAGGGGGAGGGGTTCAGGTGGTGGGGGGTGTCGGATAAGATACACCTCAGCTTTACGAAGTCCCCACTTGCAAATGTTTTCCGCGTAAAAATGCATTCTTCCGATGACTTTCCGCGGCAGTCTTGTTCTTATTTAAAAATAATTTACCACGGGAAAGTTATTTATTTCAAAACGATTATTCTTCAAATTTCACAATTTTATTTTTTTAATGACTGAGTTTCGCAATTACGATAACATTTTTGTGCTCTCGGTTTGAAATTCAACGGGCATAAAAACCTGATAGAAATTATGGCCGGTTTTGATAAGAACAAAATATAATGAAGGAAGCTAATATTTCACTGCTATAAAGAAAAAGTTGAACGTCAGAACCTAAATCGGTAAAAACATCACAGAAGGAAAATGGTATTCTTAATTATAAGTCCACAAGAAGCAAAAATAATCTCAGAATTTATCATTAACATCCTCTTTTACTGACAACAATTCATGGCGTCACGTAGTCCCATCCCAAACTTTCGTCATAAATACTACTTCTTCACTGCGCCCCTTGTTGTCTTTATAAGAATAATTCCCCGCTCCTCGTCTCTGGAGGCAGATAAAGGAGGAAAACCACACGCGGCCGTCGAGAGAGGGGGCCATATTTCGCGCGATTTTAAACGGTCTTGGCGTTTGCGACGGCGGAGATGAAGAGGCGCGCTTTTCTCGCTGAATCTCTCGTTCCGTAGCCGCATCGCGTCGCGTCTCGCGAGGTCCTCCCGACGGCGGCGGCGGCGGCGTTTATAATCTCGCGCTGAATCACACGGCGACGCGACGCACGGGCGATACGCGACGCAGGCGGGAAAAATAAAATAAAAGACGAGCGTGCGGCGCCGCCGGACTGGCCGCCTCGCGCCCGCATTTGCATACCGCCAAGGCTGGCGACGACGGCGGCGGCGAAGGCGGTGGCGACGGCGGCGAAGGAGACGGAGGCGGCGGTTGTAATTGTGGCGGCGTTGCTGGGTGGGGTGGGGGGAGGTGGTGAAGGGGGAGCGGCATGTGATTGTGGTGGTGGCGTGGTGGTTGTGGATGTGGTGGTGACGGTGTGGTGGTTGTGATAGTGATGGTGACGAGGGCGGAGATAGTGTGAAGCGTGCGCAAGCCATACCAGAGCGTGTCGGATTCTACGCTTTAAACGCCTTATTCTCGTTTGCGTGTTTAATAAGCCTGTTAGCTGGACTCCTGCACGCTTAGGCGGCGTGTAGTACGATTTCTGATTTTGCTGCATTAAGGTTAAGCTACGGTGTCATTGCTCTGAGCACACAAAGGCTAAGAAGACTATTTTTAGACAAGATAAGGGGGTTTCGATACTCGGACGGTTTAATGTTTTCGATCATATATAAGCTTCTTTATTGAGAATAGAAAACATACTAATCGTGCGTACTCATTTAAAATTGATCTGGGAGTATTCACAAGTTAAGTAAGGAATCTTTCTCTGACCTAATTCTCACCGATTATTCGTAATATAAGTTAATTTACATGATGTGAGGTGAGTGACTATATTTGATATGAGATTATATTTGCTGATGAGGTAGAAAATGCAGAAAATATTTCCAAAATATCAGTTATTATTATATTGGATTGCAAACGGAAAATATATCTAATAAGAAATACTATTAAATAAACTTTACAGTTTAACAAGATGAATTGTAATGTGCAACTTCTTCCTTTACATTTCACAAACAAAATTGACAAGTTGTTGACTAACACCTAATAGCGTTCTTTTACATTTAAATATATTATCGTGCTTATTCCGGTGGTTTACTAATCCATTGTTTCTTGTGAACCGCAAAACACTGGCTACCCATGTGTGTTTTTATTAACACATAAGAAGGAAGGACACTTACGTCTCTGACTATATATTAAAGAACTATACGACGCTGTAGTTAAAATACTTTGACAGAGCCGTAAACAACAAAAAGGGGAAAATATATGTTAAGTTCAATGTAAGATGACGCATAATTGAAAATAACGTGCATGAACACTTAACTGCAATCGTCTTATTTTTCATTTTCTAAAAGAACGTACATTTAACTCGTAACCAGCACTTGCATTTTTATTGGCGATCTTACAACACAAGTGAATCCGAATCTTAAATCATAGCTCGGCGAGATTTTTGTTTCTTCAACCTACGTAGTTTTACCGCCGCGCCGCTAGAGAACACTGGTTAGGGGTGAATTTTCGCACTTCCGAAGGGTCGACCTAAACTATTAGCAACCTTAACCGAATTGCGGGGAATCCTGTAAGGTAACTGCTGTTGGCGGGCGTCCAAGTAGGGAAGACTGAACGGAAAGGGGGGGGGGACACTTCCAGGGCTCGTTGCACATGCGAAGAGTTTCGGAAGCCCAATATTGCCCTTTCCGGTTATTGACAATTTCTTAGGAAATTCAAAATTTACAATATAGTTTGCTTCAGGTTTTGCTTAAGTAATTACTTCTGAATTAGCCTAAAGTTGGCACAATCCAAATCATGCGGTAGATAATGAAAATTAATGGTGGATTATATTAACACCGAAAACAACAGGTTTGTGAATGGAAATTTTTCAAGATTATTTATTCCTTGTTTCCCTCCTCCTCCTCCGTCTATTGTTATTTTGTCACTGATTAAAAGATTAATGCTTCGTATTGAATTAAGTTTTATACAATGATTTAAAACTGATTCTATTAATTTTTGTTTATTTGTCATTTTTTAATTTATCTCTCTTGCTTTAGTTTCATAAGGTTAGGAGAATTATTTAGTTCGTTCACACCCATTACTTTTTTTCGGCAAAATACGTGTAAGTGCGAGGCATGGGTGATATTTGCCTATAGCTTGAAGGGATACGTCGCAATTATTACAAAGCCTACTTTTTAAATGGTATGAATTATTTCGTTCATATGCTGCCTAGGGAATGAAATTCATACACCAGCTACTAAGTGAACGCCTAAATACCTGTTTGTTTACATAATAACAAGTAAAAGTACACGACCCACTTTTAGAAAGAAAAATGTGCTACGTAACCGCGTTCACTCTGTCCATGGGGGATAATGGAAGCAAAGAAAAAAAGTTTCTCCTTTCCTATAATCAGCATAAATATAAATGGAGAAGCTCCACGAACGTCGCACAATACATCGATTGTGATTCCCATTTCGATGTATCAGTAATGCGAACTGATTCTCGGGATGTCCCTGACATGGCGACATTTCGTCTGCAACGCTACTCGTCCAGCGAAAAATGATAACTCAGAGATAACGCTTATAATGTACACAAATGGAACCGTTTGGTGAGAACCCCTATTCTTACAATTCGATACATTTCTCGGTAAATCTTCCTTCTCGACTGCTCTCTTCCTAGCTGACTGCAAATTATTCAGAAGTCAATCACGTGAATAATTCCTACGAAGGCTTAACTATAATAAAAAATATTATCAAGTAGCATAAATTACCAGGAAGTACAGGCAATATACTATAAACGCGACATTTCTGTTGGCGTTATTTTTTTCGAATGAAAGACATGTTTAGTTCTTGATCTTCGGATACTACAGCTTTTGTACATCATTTTCTAGGAAACATAGAGTAAACAAGGCAGTATAGAATATTTTCCATGATATATGGGGGAAATAAATACTTGGAATATATACTCTATGAGAAATTTGAGGCAAAGAAATCCCGTATTGAACATTAAATGACCAAATCACGTACAACATACAAAGAAACTTCTACTTTGTTCTCATTTTGTGAGATCTCAAAAAATGTTTCATATTATATTTGAAAGAGAAAGCTTTCGGCTGTAATTCAAATATCAATTTCCAGTATCATCCACCTAATTAGTTATTATATTTCTTATCAGTTATATATTATAATCAATTCAAATGTATTTCAGAGAAACACTAATGTAATAAGCAGGTAGGAATATATTTGATTTACTATGTTAATTGTTCACAAATTCATAAAGTAAAACAGATTCTAAAATGACACTTAATTTGATGCCCTTTGATGAATATTGGAGTTCATCTGGCACGGATCTATGCCTAGAATATTTAAGAAGTAATGAAAAATAAAAGATCAGAATAACAATTACCTGAACTAATTATTTTAAAGTACTTTTGATTATCATACTACTAACATGTTCGAAAATTATATGGTAAAATTTTATTAAGCAAATTTACTGAAACTGTGCATGATAATTATCAGAATTTGTTTCCTTATATTTTCTTACTTACCCATATCACGTACACTACCAAATAATGGAGAATCGTGGGTCCCAGCCCTTGCTACTCTTTCCATCCTTCTTGGCGTTATAAAAATTATTTTCGAACAATCTAGATATTTTAGTCTCCCTTAGCAATAAGGTCTTCTACGACGCTATAAAACCACAAGAGAAAAAGGACTTTCCTTTTGCGAAAAAGGAAAATAGAAACGGTTTGGATTTTATTTACAACACCGGCTGAAGTATCTATAAGGGAGAGAGATAAGTGCGATTTACTGCGTATACTACGGAAAAGCAGTATGAGGCGTTCGTTTCCAAGGAGATAAAACACTGGATAATTCACCCTAGATACCCACTGATCAACAGAACCTATTTTCACTACGTTTCCTCTGTGTTATTTCTGTTTCCTCTGCACTAAATGCAGTGGGTAAAGGAGTTATAATACGATTATCACTATAATAATGTGATTTTAAATTCAGAGAAAACTACACATCATTCTAGTTTTTACTTTAAATCTAAAGCCTCAACAGTCGGGCGAAACTCGTAGGCACTTACCCGTATTCTCCGTGAATAAATTACAAACGACACTTGGAAAGGGACGTTTCTTACAAAATTCATTTTACCTCAACTATAAACAAAGCTAATTCCTGAAGTCATGATACATAATATTTCGTTCCTCTCGAATACAGAATCGTGTCAAAAGCACATATTTTACTGTGAAAAGCCATTTTTCACGCGTTTACCGTATTTAATTCCCACTCTTTGATATTTCCCGAGTTTTGGAAAAATCGGTCACCCTGCTCTCTCAGTCTGAATCAGTGAAAACCTACTGATTGACAGTGACTATTCACTGATGGTGTCAGTTATAACCCTGCCACTGACAATCAGTAAATTGAGCTGAACAAATCAGTGAAAATTGGGTCCACTTTTTGAATCAGTGAAACTTCACTGTTTGAATCAGTGAAATGTGTGACACTAATTGAACATGACGACTGAACGATCAGTGAGCGATGGTGGTTTTACCACTGACGATCAGTGAAATGCTGGCAGTCGTTATGAAAAGCTTCACATATTCGCTGATTGTCAGCGAAACTACCCATTTTGATTGAAGATATCAGTGACTTCGGCTCTCACTGATTGAATCAGTGACAATTTCACTGATTCAGATTCAGAGAGTGTGAGAGAAGGGCCTTCCAGCGCGGGCGAGTGCGTGCCCCGTTGGGGGGGGGAAGGGGGGCGCAGGACGCAAAGGCGCAGCTGCGGGCGGTGGGCGTTTCACGTCGCGCTTCCCGCCGGCGGCGGCGGCGTCGGGGGCTGTGGTGGCAGGGCGGGCCTGCTATGAGCGTCAACGGATATCCTGACGGCTTGCGGCTGCATTGAGTGCATGCGAACTGTCGTATTGCTCGAAGGAAAACGAAAGAACTGGAGAAAAGGAAAACCGGTGCCAACGAAATTTTATTTAATTTTTCAAAGAGGGCAAATTTCATATATTTGTGTGAATTACGCTCTTAGAGAATTTATTTCGTATTCAACACTTACTAAACTTTGATACCTGAATTATGCTTGAGATTATAAACAGACGATTCATCGTTAACGTGGTAATTTTTTTAAGTACTCGCACACGAATTAAATAATCGTCTTCTACAGCTAAAATTTACTTACGACAGCGTAAGACCATCTCAAATTCCTCTGACACGGCAGAAAACATGCGCCAATTTACTTTCGATTTTTACAATCCAAAATACCTCTCTTTGCATGTTAATCTCACGATTCAACAATATCGGGGAAGTAAGTTAATTACGCAAATCGCTTTGCTGTTGCAGTGGGCGCGGACAGCGGGACAGGGGCGGGACTGCTACCAGCGGCGGCGGCGGCAGGCGCGGTGGCGAGCGCATTAAACGCATGCAAACCACGGCAGCGGCGGCGGCAGCGGCGGCGGCGGCGGCAGTGGCAGGTAAAAAAGGCGGCCCGCGCACGAGTGGCACCGGAGGCGGCGTGACAGGCGCGCTAAACTCGCGTTACGCGCCTGACAGCCGCCGCCCCGCCCTCCGCCGCCATCACCTCCTCCTCCTCCTCCACCGCCCGCGCCGCCGCATCAAGGAATCTATTAGGCGTCGCTGCCGTCCCTGAAGAACTTCGCGGCGCCGATTTATCGACAGCCTCGACCTGATCGCCCGATACCACTTTGGCCGTTAAACGCCGCAGGGAAGCGAGCGCCGGCACTAAAATTATCTCCGTACGTTTATGGACTGGCAGAGGGATTCATAACGAAACGCCGGTGCGAAGTTAACGACGCCGCAATGACTTCCTGCAAATAAATGCTGCATCGAAACGCAATTTTCAACAGATCAACAGGAATGACCTCGTAAGAACGACGTTTATTATATTTCCGTCCCTTTATATTTCAATAGTGACTTTACTCTATTTCAGATCAAGTTAATAATTTTCTTAATAGTACAGATCAATTTTCACAGGACAGACATAAATTTGTCTTTCACTGAATTCAGTCGTTTACTTTACCTCATGCTGCGATGAATTGACAACTAACCTCCTAAATGTTAGCGAATCACTCTGCGAGCTGTTAAACGAGTACAAAAGCGCAAACCTGAATGCAAGGCTTCCTTCGAATCGCCAGAGGACACAAATTCGGAGCGCGTCAATCGCATTCGTTCCGGCGCGCGCGAGCGGCGAGAGGGAGCGACCGTGAGGGGGCGATAGGCGCTTAACGACGCCCGTCTCGGCGGGCCCGTTGCGGAGCATTCGGGACGCGCGCGCGGGAGCGGCCGCCGAGCAGATGGTCGCCCGGTGCGACGCGCGCGCGCTCACGCGATCAGGTGCGGGGGCGGCGCCGCGACTTGCGGGGAGGGCTGTGCCGCGAGAAAACCGGCGCCGATATTGATCCCGCGGCCTCGAGATGCCGCCGGGCGGGCGGGCGGGCGCGGGCGAGGGCGGCGCGCGGGTTCGTGGTGCTGTGCGGGGGCGGCCAGCCGCCGCGCGCCGCTTGTTCGCGCCTGAATAACGGCGGCTCTGCCGGCGCGAGGGCGACGGCGGTGGCGGCGAAGGGGGTGAAGTGGGGACATGTATCCATACACGCACTCCCGCGCTCCCCTAGACCCCGCCGCCGTCGCCGCCGCTGCTGCCACCTACTCCATCTGGCCGGAACTGCAGCGCGCACGCGAGCAGTGACGTCACTCGGGGAGACCGAAAGACGTCACAGCCCGAGGGGAAGAGAGAGAATCCCTCCGCGTCCCGCCCCTCCTCGCCGCGCGCGCCCGCCCGCGCCCCTCCGCCGCCTGCCGCGTTCCCAAGCAACGGCGGCGCCGGCGGGGCGGGGAGGCGCGCGGACGAATCGCGGCGCGCGGGTATTTTTATCTGTGCGCGGTTCCGCGCGCCGGATGTCGCTCGGGCGGGGGCGACGAGGGGGCGGCGGCGACGGCGGTGGTGGCGCGAGCGCGCGCGCGCGAGGGGAAGCTCGTGACGTCACTGCGGCATCGATTCGCGGCGATGCGCCGCACATGACGTCACGCCCGCATGGGCGGGGATTGACGTCACAGATGACGCAAGCAATTACGGGATCTCCCGTGCCGCGTTAAAAAAGCCGCTATTACGTCAATATGGCGTCATGGCGCCGTCTCTCCACGTGATGGCTCTGTTAAAGCAGACGCCTCGAAACGTCGGGACGCGCGTGAGGAAAAGACGAAGCTAAGAATACACGCGCGCGCGTAAACTGTGTGCGTTCGAGGCGCGAGCCGGCGCAAACGCGGGATTCGGACGGGCGGGTGCGCGCGCGAGCGGGCGGGCGGGCGGTTGAGGCGGGTGGCGGACGCCGGCCGGCGTAGCACGTGCGTGCGTCCCGGCGCGCACGGCCCGCCAGCGCCGCCTCCGCCGCCGCGCCGGCCCGCTCGCGGCCCCACCAGGTGCGCACCACGTGGTACGCGCTGGACCACCCGGCGGAGGCGGCTGAGGCCACTTTCTCCGCGCGACCGACCGCTCGGAAGAGACTGGCCGCCAGTCGCCGCCTGGGAGCCCACGCGCGCCGGTGGTGCCCGGTGGTTGCCCTCGCCCTCGTCGGTGGTACGAGCGATTGTTGCACCGAAGCACGTACTAACTACCCTACTTTAGAACCACACATCCCCAAGCACCTTCACGAAAGTGTTTGAATATAAAAAGAAATACCTGAAATAAAACGAACCGATACACGACGCGCGACCGTACGCGAATGCCTAATAAATAAACACTATCCATTTCATTGATTATATTTCAGTAAAATTATATGTAACAATGTAGACCGAGGAGACCAGGTATCTTTCACCCAGATTTGTAGTAAATCAGAAAACGAATGGATGTGAAACAGCTCATCGGAATTTAAAACTCTGAGAAGTTAAACACTGACTGTAAAATATTCGAGTAGTATATCAACGTGAGTCATTGCACACTGCAAATGCACTTCGGAACTCACACTGACCATTAAGCACCGATAAACTACGAATAAAGTATTTGAAGCCACAAGAACATTCATGTCCAATGGCACTTAATTTGACTATCTCCGATGCGAGGAGTAGTGTGGTGCCTCCGAGCCCGAAGAAGTCCCGTCGGCAACGCGGAACCACCGACCACCTTCATGCTGTTAGTAGACAGTACAAGCGGCGCCCCCCCCCCCGTCGAGCGGAGGCGGGGGCGGGTGTTAGTCCCGAGCACCAAAGGAAAGGCAAGTCAGTGACAAGAGCGTGTGAGACGCCGGAAAAAAGAGCGAGCCCTCGAGCGCGGTGAACGTCGCGGCTCTGCCCACTTACTAAACGGTCCCGCGTTGTTGTTGGCGCTGTGTGGATTGTTGTTGTTGGTGTCGCTTTTGCCGTAAGTACACGTCGGTGTTCTCATGTCCTGCGTACATCCTGCCCTGCGAGGTGCGTGGCACAGAGACGTGGAACAACAGTCCTCCGAGGGGTGGCACGAGACCCGAATGGTGGCGGTGCGGCGGCGCCCGCGAGGGGCGCGATCAACGACCCCGGACAGTCCGTCACATCACTTGGACACTGGGCACTGGGGCACGGCGCGGCGCGGCGCCCACCCACCTGCAGGCGAGGAGGGTTGCGGTCGCTCCGAAGACGGTGGAGACACCTCTTCCTCGGCGACGACCACGGCGGTGGCTGCGGGGGCGGCAGGCGCGACGTCGGCTGCTGGCTCGGGGGTGGTGGCCGGCGGCGGCGGCGGCGGGGGTGTCGGGGAGCCGGTGGTGGTTGCAGGTGGTGCGGTGGTGGCGGCGGCTGCAGCGGTGGACGCGCGGCTCTTGCGGCGGCTCCCGCGCTCCAGCACGGCGGCGTCCACGGACGGCGGCGGCACGCTCGCGACTGAGGCGGCGAGGGCGGGGACGGTGGCTGCGGTGGCCGTGGCGCGCTTCAGGCGCGGCCGCGTTTCACGAACTGAGACACCACGGGGTGGGAGGACTGTGCCTCCGCGGACGTGAGGAGCGAATGTCCACGAGGCGCACGGGCCACGGTACCGCACAAGACTGCTCCTCCGCTGCGCCTCTAACCCTATTATAAAACACCGCCTTCGGAGTAGCGGCCGGTGACGTCAACGTGACGTAACCGTTGGGGGGTAGCCAGCAGCTGTGGGATCGATGCCTACGCTCCTATTGGACGCGAACGACGTCACAGTGGTGACGTCAAGTGACGTCATGTGCGAGTGCGGCGACGTGCAGCGAACGGCGAGCCGCGCGGGAGCGACAGAGAAGGAGAGGCGCGCGCGGTCGATGTTGGCGGCGGCGGCGGCGGCGGGCCGCCGGGTGGGGGAGTCGCGTGGAGGGGGGCGGCGGTGGCGGCGGCCGTGGTGGAGGCGGCGGCGGCAGCGGTGGGTGGCGGCGGCGGCGGCGGCGGTGGCGCGGTGGGGGCGCCGCCGCGCGCCGGACAGCGCCGCGCGCGCCGTAGATGAGCCGCCGCCGCCTCCGGGCCGGGCGCCCGCCGCGGCGCGCGACGCGCGGCACACGGCGCCCTCTGCGGCGGACGCGCGCGTCCCGACGCCTGCGATGCGCCCGGCCCGGCCCGGCCCGGCCCAACCGGCCTTGCCCGGCCCGCCCGCCGCCGCCGTCGGGGATGCAGCGGGTGCCTCTGTCAGTGGCCATCTTCGCGACCCGCCTTACAGTGAGATGGTTTCCGGAAGTTCTCCGGAAATGGTGTTTTAGTCATCATTCGGTGAACGTCTCCGTGACATTCTATAGTTCTACTAGATCAGTGAACTAATATCGATTGCGTCGAAGTTTTATTTTTCGCGTTTATTCTTCGTCGATTTTTCGCAATTTGCATCGCAAATTGGCATGTAACAAAACATAGTTATCAATTAATACGATTAGTTGTTTCCGACCTCGTACGACATCTTCTGACATCCTCTTTACGGTTGAAGTTTTTGTGTTGGATGTTGTGCGTCTGAATGTGCTAAAACTTAACTTCATGAGCGATCGAGCTGTCACTAATGTTTTCCTAGGAAATGGCACCCAATGTAAAATTCCAATTGGTCTTCCTTTGGAAGTATAATTGTTCTTGTGTTACACGAGTGTGGCACGTCTGAAACTTCTCCATGCAGCCTAAGAGTGTTTTAAGATACAAATGGTCCCGTAGGAGGTAGGGGGCCATCCTGTCCTTCGTAATGTTCAATTTTCCCCCGAGAATTGATACAAAACAAAACGAATAGCATGTGTGGTATTTTGAACAGTCAACACTTCGTAAATTTGAAAGTAGCTGTTCATTTTTAAGGGTATTTTTGTCATTCGTTCGGAAAGAAGTCAGTCAAAGTAAAAATCAAAGTAAAAGTAAAAGTAAAAATCGATTGGTGCAAATGATGCTTTTATCACAATTTTTTTTGACATGTATTAATGATCTTTTTACAAAGTTCATTTTACAAGAATGTTAGGTCGATACTCTGGGTTACTAGTACGTGGACAAAACACTTTGTATTCTTCCGCATGCATTTTCTCCGCAAATAGGTGGTGAGGGCCATACCAAATCTACATATTCTCACAATTCAATTCCCACTTATTCTCAATTCACAATATGTATTGATCTTTTGTATAAGTGATATGTCTCCTTAAACTCTTCTTTAATTCTAATTATTTCTCATAAGTCTGTGTTCTTAGAAATAAAAGTCTTATAAAAGTGTACTGAAAAAATCTTTAGTGTTCTTTAAGAAACATTACTTATCATTATGCATCGAATAATTCAAGATTTGAATGCCCGTGTTCTTACAAATGCGAGAAGCAGAAATTACATAAGTAATTATTTTCAATTCTAAAATTAGTGAGGTGCTATTCGGCTGATCACTTATCTATTATATTGTTTTTGAAATAAAGGTCCTCATTTCATTCACAAATAGTGTATTTTTAACACTTTCTTAATATATTGTGTTTTCAGTGATTATATTCAATCTATTTAGTTCAGGTGAACTCATTATAAGGGAATAAGAGAAAAAATTGAAGTACGCAATATTTAAATTCCACAAATATTAAAAGAAGAAATGACGTTTATGAAGGTAGTGAAAGCAAGGTTACGATACTATTATCTTCCCAATTGCACAACCCAATTTATTTATAATATATTAATGGAATTGGGAAGGAAGGGTGAAAGATCAAATTTACATTACTGTTACAAGTAAGTTAAAAAATGCTGCAAAATCTCTTCAAAGTTAGATACTTTTCAGAAACGAAGCTACGGGAAATGTTGGGGATTAAAGGGCTCAGATAAAAATTTTAATCTCGCTCAATGTTGTGTGATCAGTTCACTGTTGTCTTTAGGGAGATAAAGAGAAGAATATGTATACATTTTACATTGACATTGTTAAGTACCGTAAATAAATTATATCAAAGACTTTCACATTTTGCGAAAATAAAATACGTCGAAACATGAAATGGAATTCCCGAAACGCTCCGCAAATATCAGTTTAGATTTGAATATTCTTACGTCCCTCTCCCAAACGATTCTATGCTATGGTCTGCTACGAATATTGTTCCCGATGATTAAAATATAATAAAACAGCTGATTCCTCCGAAGAAAAATACCTAGCGCCTCCCGAAAGAAAGTTCTGATACCAAATGGTACCAGTTTGGTATTTTTGCAGCATGTTCGAGCATCAAACTATTCGAATAATATGCCTATCTTAGCCGCACCGTGAATTCACCAGGGGAAAAACCACCGGTCCGAACAAACGGCCTGCGATTCGATTCTCGGACAGTCCCGAATGCGCGTCCAGCGGAGCGCTAAACGCTTACTCACGGAGCCGTTTGCGGTTCCCGCAGCTCGCGCACAGCGGATCCGCCTCTCCTCCGCAGCGCCCCGCGGCGCTGGGCAATCCCCGCCCGCGACCACCGACCACTGACCACCGCCCACCGCCGACCACCCGCCCCCGGAGCCCGCTGAATCAAGCGGCGCCCGCCACCCCCGGCGATCGACACGCCCTCCTATTACTGTTTGGCGCATAGGGTTAGCGGCACTCCGTCGTTACGTTCAAGGCTGGCGAAACCGCGCTGCGCCGGTGCAAGAAAGGGGGAGTGTCCAGGTCGGAGTGTGCTATTACATGCGGGAACCTCGTACACATGAAGACGATTCCTGTTTTGGAGTACTGCTATCAGAGTGCCATTGTCTTTGTTCAGGTTTGGCTACTGTTCTCGCTTTAAGTGCAGAAACGATTCGCTAAGAAAATGAGGTATTGTTGGGAGCCTAGATATCTTCGCATTCGGAGTTATTGTGGTTGACCTCTATTTTATCTTTCAATATCACGTAACAAATCGATTATTGACAGCGAAATGAAAACGATTAAGATAACATCAATATTTGGAATAGCTCTTCCAAAGAGACATTAAACCAAGAAACATCAAAAAGATAGATGAGAATTCGTTCCGAAGCTTTGCCATTCTGACTACGACAAACATCAAAGAAACATTGATTTGTTTACGTTTCTTTCGCGTTATCGACAGTGATTTCAGATTTTGACTTCTCGACCACACAACGGCATCGATTGCAAGCAATCACGGGTTCAAGTGGTGATGCGTGGTGTACTTTCTCTCGCTTTCATGCCGCCCAGCCGGGGAAGGCCCACGCAGGCAGGCAGGCGCCACTGCATGTGCAGGAATGTTGGGCCAAGAGGGTGCCCGGCGGATGTTGGGAGAAGAGTTGTCACTTGAGCGCGAAAGGTGCACAGCGCGTGGCGGCGGGTCGTTGGCGCTGGCTTGCGAACTACCAGCTCTCCCCGCGGCGCGCCGCCACCGCCGTCGCGCCCCATCCCCGCCCCGCCGCGCCCGACGCCTCCCACGGAAGCGGGATGTACCCGCTTTGTTTGTCCATTGCATACCTCGCTCGATTGATAACCGGACTTTCTCTTTCGTAAACACGTAACGTATCCTGATATAGTATGCGCTAAATGGTGCCATGATAATGTGTTAATAGATGGTAAACAGGTCAGAACGAGAAAGGTAAATAACACTTTATTACTATTATTATTGTTATTATTATTATTATTATTATTATTATTGGTTTTTTGGTTGCTTACTCTACAATTGCTTATTATTGCCTTTAATTAAAATTGTAAATACTTTACTTACGACACATATTTTCAATAAATTAACTTTTTTCTTTCTTTTTCTACCAGGAATATCCAGGAACAATTAACAACGTTGATATGGCAGGAATATGACTAATATGAATTGCACGATGATAAGTGTTATTGCCCTGATCATCTCATAATTCGGAGGTCGAGTAATTTGAACAGGAACTTAAAAACTCCTCCGTGAAAAGTAGTATCCATTTAAAAGGCGTGGGGGCTTTTCCTTCTCCATCATTTCGGTTGAGACGGACGTTACTTTCAAGAGGCTTGATTGTTGGGATCACTGACCATTTGTGCCTCTCTCATTAAGCGATACAATTTGCTTATTCATATCTTCTGAATTGAATAGCGAGTGCGATTGTGAAGGCCCAGTGGGAGTTTCGCACTATCAATTTTGACGTTGCTGACACGATGCATTCGTGAAATTAGTACCATTTGACGCACTCATCCAGGGAGGAAACGTTTTCAAAACCATTTAGGCAGCATCTGCCTCGCTGCTTGAAAAGCAACGCGTGACCGATAAACGTGTAGAAGGACTTCCGCAGGGAGCGAAGAGCTGTTGAGCGCTTTGGATTGGCGGTTCGCCCGCCGCCGCCCCCGCCGCCGCCACCGTGGCCGCCACCGCCGCCACGCCGAGATGAGAGGGCGTCGGAAATGAAGATACGCTGAACCACTTTTACGAGAGTTTAAATCAAGACCGGTTTAACAGCTCCTGTTAACACGTCGCGGCGGCTGCGAAGATCAGGCGCGCGGGCACCCGCGCCCGCCCCCTTTGCCCGCCGCCTCCGCCGCCCCGTCACCTCCCACTGCAATGAAACCACCTCTGCAGCTGCTAGGCTCTATGAATATTCTTTAAGCTTTGGAAAAATATGTGATACACGTATATTTGTTATGCTGGTAGCCAAAGTCATTTGCTGATGTTCTTCACATCTTGGCGATTTAATTTCAATATTCAGCTAAATTTCGTTTTTATCGACCAACGATCATAGAAATATTGTATTGTGAAGATATCACTCAATCACTTTTACTCATTTTAAACTGTAAAATGACAGGCGATGCTGTATTTTACTCACTGATAAAAGTAACATTATGTAAGTTACCTACAGCAGACGCAACACTAGGTATCCGAAGAATAAAGAATTTTGATGTATACCAGAATTTTAACTTTTGGTCTGAGAATTCAAAACTTCCGATGTTTACTGTTTAAGTTCGGATATAATCAATTATTCGGATAATAATCAATAAATCAGTTTTTGATTACCGCTAGATTTCAGCACCTACTATATCACCACATAAAAACGTGAATGAAGTGAATTTTAGACAAGTATCATATTGGTCGGCGAAGCTACATTGAATTGACCAGGAAGAAACGACAGTCCTCGTTTTGAGGTGTGTTCCAAGTAGATGAACATAAAAAACTCCATCTCTTCCTCTTCAACCTTCACCTCTTCTTTTTCACTGAGTGACCATATTAATAACTCAAACGAGAGTGAATGAGCGTGGGTATACGCTTTATAAACCATCGATTTATAAATAGATAGCACAATTAAATAAACAATTGAAAAGGATTTCCACTATCCCGGTGGTACTCTCGCCACAGCCAGGTGACAAACGAATCTCGGTCTGGCTGCGTGCTGATTCTGGGCTGAAGTGGGCGGCTCGTTTCGAAACACAAAAGCTGAGCGTGGGGGAAATGGGCAGGGAGGAGAATGAGAGCATTATTGCAGAAAGAAGAATGCAGAGGCGTGTATTAACTTTCATGGAATCAGAAGTTTTAATTAGGTTGTGGCAAACCTATAAATAATTGGAATGTGCAGATAATGGCGCAGATGCTTTGTGAACCTTACAAAAGACTTTTGGTTACTTCAAAAATAAACTTTAGGGATAGAAAAATTGTGACATTATACAAGGAAAAAAAGAAATGCTTGTTGATTTGTCACGGCTTCAGAATATTTCATTGTGATTGGGTTTTAGATCAAAATGAATTTTCACCCCAAAGAAGTTATTTATAGTATTTAATCCCGTTTCTCTTCTCGGATATCACGAAATGTTTGTATTTATATTAATTTTAAGGATAAACTTCCTGCTCACGTTTCAGTCATGTCTTGGCACCAGTGTTCAAAAGAATAGCATAGTTGTCAGATTTTACGAGAAAATAGATGCTTACTGTTGCCAAGTAGGGAGAGTCTTGAGTCATAACCTCAAACCATTCCCCTTAAGAACTCGACATAAAATGTTTTATCATGGGATAATTTTAGAATTACGCTTGCCAACTCACTATCAGTCTACCGTGTTGTGTGTTGGCAAAAGCTAGCATTATGATTGTACGTAGCAGTTGTGACCACAGAATAGCTCAAACATTTCCTTTTCATTACACTACAAAAGTTCATAGATTTTTACCATTGTTTATGTGCAGGCTGTAATACTATTTAACAATTATACTACAATGTGAGTGATTCTACTTTTTCCAACCCCATCTAATACACAGTCGAGAACTGCTAAAAAATTATAAGTAAGTGCAAAGTCCTTTGAATAGACTGTATCACAATTGTGGATGTTACATTACCAAATAGGAGTAAGTACGAATGTCAAATGAGAAAATGCCTTTCACCGATTCATAAGATGGTGATATATTTGTAAATTAGAATTGACATTATAAGCACTCCAAGTGTTTTAATGTACCCGTCAAGTTGCACAAGATGATTTCAACTATTGTCTCAAGACGATAAATCGTATTCACACGTACATTCACACAGTAGTTTCTGACTCGCAGTAAGAAGCTGGTGGGAGTTCAGTTGGAGAAACCTTGGGATCCTGCTATCGACGAACTATCCATCAAATGGCAGCGAAAGCAAACTCATTTAGTGGCTTCTAATAGGTTCGATGAGAGAAAGGCCCGAAGCTAACGGCATAGTATTTGGACTCTGAAGGACGCGTTTCTGTCATTTTTCTATTCTGTAGGCGTTGGAAAACATTCAGTTCAAAACATTCTGAAATAATTTTATAGGAATAAATTCATTGACAAAGTCACAGGAATAGTGACACCTAAGAAATGATGTTTCTAGGCCTCAAATACTATATTTTCTTTAATCCGTTAAGGAAACTTCTTCTTCGATCCCATGCTTTCTTTCAGGCTTGTAAAAGTAGTTTTCCCTTCAACACGTCACATTAAGTGCTAACGGTTTTTGAACGTTAGATACATAATGGCTAAATGTGAGAAAGTCCTTCACGAATACGGCTGAGGTATTCAGGAGAGCTTTACTGCATTAGATAAGCTAAAAAATCCTTATTAAAAACGGAAAACATCAATATCCAATAAACAAGAAATTGGAGGTATTGAGGGTTAATATTGCATTCCAAGCACCTGACGTCTTCGAGCTGAACGAAAAACCCATTGTGTGTGAGCAGTACCTCCTGGTTTCCTCTAACTTCTCCTGCATAGCTGTGTGGGTTGTGCACGTATCCGTTTCTGCGAGGACTGCACCTTACTCGAAGTGAATCTGTTTCCGCTCCGTTCGCAGGAAGGGGACTCAGTCAGCGCGCCGACTCACTGGCACGCCGCGGAAGCGGTGGTTTTGTGGTTTGCGAAAGACAACGAAGAACCCCAGTGTCAATGGTTCACTCGCTCTCCGTCCTCACCCCCTGCCACCCACTCATTCCCCCGCCCTCTAGTGCATTTTAGCAGCACGAGACCCAGCAGGCGATCCTTGCGGCAGTGGGCAGACTGTTCGCCTTCTACCGCGGGCTCCGGAGTTCGAATTCGAGGCGAATTGTAGTGGACAATTTCGGTTGCTCCCGTTTCTTCTGCCTCTCACCATTTCACCTTCCTTCATTTATTCATTCACCAGCTGAGGTGGCTCAGGGCAAACATCTAATGTCACTGCAATGTCTCTGATCCGGAAGTCCTAGGTTTCCTGTCCTGATGGTGGCAGGATTTTTACCTCCAGCTAGATAGCTACAGGTGCTAATTCAGCCACTGTCCGGAGGAGAATTCTTGCGGACGGCTGCTCGGATCGTTAGTTTTCTTTGATCAATACCAGGAGAATGTCGGAGCAGTACCCTAACAAACGGGCCACGTATCGCACGCAATCTTTCCTTCCTCATTCTTGTCCTTTCCTTACACCTTTTCTTACATACACACACACTCACTCGTATGCACTTCACTATCACATGTCGGGAGACCAGACAGGAGCTTAGAGCTAGCTGGGGCGGTGCCAAGCTGGTGGGAGATACATATCTGAGGAAAATACCCGCAAGCCGAAGTAGGTCGGCACAGAATCTCGCCATCCAACGAAGGAAGAACATCGCTACCTGCCGTGATAACACATGCATTACAATTATGGGACTACCGGCCTTAGCTGTTGACACGCTCGTAAACACGAAATAATCAATCATCATTCATATGAGTATCTTCATAATCACCAACTCATCCAAGTCCTTCACCCATTTGTAGATGTGGCCTTAAGGTTTAGACAGTGGTATCTTAATAAAGTATTTTTTCCTAGCAATATTATAGGATTTGTAGTTGGAAGTTACATATATTCAACTGGACTAAGAAAACATTGGAAATCTGCCTGCAAAATTATGAGAAAGATTTTCAACCGATCTGAACGGAATGAGGCAGAATGAGTTTTCTCGTGCCCTTTGGGAAAGGACAGAAGGACAGGTGATGTGTGCTTCTGCAGGTTTCTTTGTGACCCGTGATATTCCTCCCCTTCTCCTCTGGACGTGGTTAGTGAACCATAATAGCCTCAAGCACAATAGCCCCCTTATTCTAAAATATTTCTCTTTTGATTTATGATACGTAATTTTTAAATTACATTATTATTGGTGTGGTACAAGCAGTAATTCATTTAACCATTCAACAATTTTCATTAATAAACTCCAACTGAATGAGACCTTTCAAGCAGCGAATGTTGTTGTGGAAATCCCATTCAAATATTGAAAACTACGAGCCACAATCCGCTCGTAGAAAAAGTCCATCCGCATTTTGTAAACGGTGAACCGCATAAATGGGAGTAATGAAATGTGATGAGTTTTCCGCGGCAGGAAAGGCCGGGGGTTCTTTTTACTTTCGCTCTTGGCGTGGGCTTTTATCTCGGGGAAGCAGAAGAGCAGCGCGGGGCGTGGGCGAGGCGCCGAGGGAGCAGGAAGGGGGCGGGGCGGTGTGGGACGTGTGGAGGTGAGGGTGGAGCGCTATCGATGAGCGGCTGTGAGGAAGGAGGGGGGGGCAAAGAAGGGCAGAGGTAAAAGGGGATTAGGGACAGTGAGCAAGAGACGACAGAGTCGGTTTTGCAGGTCCTTGGTCAGTGGGTGGACGTCCAGTAAAGATTTCCGATAGGCCTTTATGTAATATTAATTTAATTGCTGGGATTAGTCTAAATTTAATTCTTATCTCAGAGTATATTATCTCAGATGATATTATTTCATAGTTAATGAATAATAGTGTTACACATAACATACGAATGTAATAAATATAATTGCAACAGCTGTTTAAAATAAAATTCAAAATGTGCAGACTATTAGAGTTCTAGATGTTTAGTGCCTTCGATTAATTCTCTCTCTTGTGCACTCAACCACCTGCCATATTGTTCGATTGAACAGTTTAAACTCGCTTCAGGCCAACTGAAGTTTGCAGTGGTGCGTAGGTGGGTGGTGTGTAGGTGGCACTGTGTAGGTGGGTGTGAGTGGACGGTGGGCCTTAGGCGGGAATACTTGAGGCAGAAATAATTGTGAGAATTACTCAATACAAGGTACGAGAGGGTTGAAAAGTGAAATTGAATTGAAAAGAAGATTCAGGAATAATTCAAGATACAGGCAGAACTAATGGGCGGCACTGGAAGCAGTGACATGGGTAGGAAGACAGAGAGGAAAGTAACTGTACCAGTCCACTACTGAGAGCGAAGGGAAAAAGACAGTCGAGTGTCTCAAAATTCGATTTCGCGGGTAGGGCAGGGCACGGTCCATGAGCCGGATCCTATCCGCTTACCAATTTAGACCGACCCAATAAACAAATACACAACTTTAGATATTCTACATACATTCAAATTTCATAATTAGGAGATTACTATATTGAAATTAGTTGACAATTTTAAGTTAGTACACACTATCTTTCCACGTAAACAATTTGGACTGCAATCAAGCAAGATTAGAGACCGCTGGTACAGAGCATAGCAAATTGTCTGAAGCATGATTTAGGAAAGAACTGTCAGTAAGAGGTAGAAAATGCTACCAGGTGGAACGAGAGTGGTGACGTGGGGAATGGCGGGGCGGATATTGTTTGGGTTCAAAAAAGGAAGTTGTATGAATACGAAGAGGGAAAGAAATTACTCAAAAACTGAAGCCAGAGATTAGTGAGCGGATGGTGTAGGACAATGAAAACTTAAAGAGACCGTGATGGTAGTATTTAAGGAGTAGCAATGGGGATTAGTGAGGTACAGGAGAGAAAAAGAGAAGTGACAGCTTTATTAGAACGGTGGAATGAGGTTGCTAGTGTTAGAAACTTACGCCTTCAAAACGATAAGTAAAGAGATTTAGGGAGGTGGCTCTGAGCATGCCCCTGTAAAATTTCGAAAGAAGCCACCTAAAACATTTCTCCCATAAATACCATCAATTTACTATTTTTTATTCTGATATTTGGATGCATGGTCTGAGGGAAAAAAGCTGTTCAATACATTCGGAAAATGTAAATGGTTCAACATAAAATCAACTGTATTTAAATTCAGTTATAATTACAGTCATCTTGTGGTACTTTATAATAGGAATTGAAAAATAATCAAACCACAATAACAATAAAAGCTTTAATCTAATATATAAAAATCAACGTTTGCTTTGTTCGTATTTTATGCGCTACCGTAGTGTTCATGTGATTGCGATAAAACTTTGGCAACTTTTTGTTTGCACTTGCGCGAAGAATGAAGGCGTAGTACAATGAAAATGTGCGTATGTCTGTCGCATGTAGACGCGCGTTGATGATAATTGTATGCGTTTATGCTGACTCAAGCGCACCTGAACAGAAGCTCTACCCGCAACCCGCCACACCCTCAAGCATTAAACGCGTCTTCGCTGCGCATTTTGACCCCTACGATTGTGAAATATCGGCCGGAATTATTACTTGAACGTTATTTCGGACAAGGAAATCAAATTTCTA
The DNA here is from genome assembly GCA_031308135.1 of Acheta domesticus. Lineage (NCBI taxonomy): Eukaryota > Metazoa > Arthropoda > Insecta > Orthoptera > Gryllidae > Acheta > Acheta domesticus. The sequence goes on along the minus strand of JAHLJT010004567.1, from coordinate 95,186,663 downwards.
CAAGACTGTGTCATTGCAAATGCACGCCCAAACTTGGGGGAGGAGAACGACGTTTCACGATAGGATACAGCCATGTCCAAACCAGGACATAGAACAAACCCATATTCGCGAGAAATTCTTTCATCTATTAGAATTTTTGCAGAGCATAGCGTAAAACGTGATTAACAATCATGTGACCGTAGGGCGTGAACTGTAATACATTGCAATAGTGAAGCATTGTCGGGTTCACTAGTATTTAATAAAACATCCCAAAGTCAACATTGGGGAACACTTTTTCCGATATAAGCAAAATGAATCAGGAAAATAACATTAAAATATGGAAGGACAAACAAACATAACAAAATATGAGATAAAAATTACTTACTACTCAAGCAACAATATTATATCATTAATATTTTTAAATTCATCCTCCTTCTAGTATGCTTCACTTTTTACTAGAAAAATATGTCAAATAAAAATTAGAAAGTTTCACGGAAAAGAATTTGCCCCCGTTGGTATTGGCTGCGCAAAAGGAGATTCTACACTCTGCAAAAAAAAAGTGTTATTGGTGTGAGTATTCTCAGAGGAAACGTAGGTTTGGTTATTGAAATAGTGACGGAGTTGATAGTGTTCAGGAGCAGAGGATAGAACATAGAGGACAGAAATATCTCTTTCCTGAACCAATGGAATCTTATATCTGCGGTCGAGTTACAGGGGAGGAGCGGAGGAGTCAGAACCAATGCGGGGTGTGCCTGAGTCAGGTCCAAGGTGAGTGGATAGCGCAGAGGTGACTGACCGTAGCATAAACAAGATTGGTGCGAGAACACATTGACGAAACGGAGGTGGCCGAGTTGGGAATGTTCAGGGAGCACAGAATACAACACAGAGACCGCAATAACATTTCCGAACACAGCGGGACGAAGGGGGTGGGGACGAATCAAGAGGGACAGAAAGGGAGGCATGCATCGGGGAGGCTGTGCGACGAGTAGTTAGAACAAAAGCCGGTAGCACCCACGCAATGCGGGAGCCCACGCAAAGTGGTCGGTTGGTGCGCAGGCGAATGACAGAAGCGCGGCGGGGAGTGCGAGATATTGGTGCGAATACAGACCACGGAGATAGAACAATTTTTGATTGATTGACTAGTCAACTGCTAAGGTCATTAATCCCATAAGAGTAGTTCATGTTTTTGCACGGGATGTTTTTTGCACGGGAGGTGGCGATGATGTTCCCTCGCTGGATGGCGAGATCTCGCGCCGACCTACCGGTGGCATGCGGTTTTCCTCAACCAGTTATCTCCCACCAGCGGGCACCACCCTAACCGGACCAAGCTTTACGCTCCCGACCGATCTCCCGGTGTCTGCTGTAGTGAAGTGCATGTAAGGCGTATGTGTAAGTGGTGAGGATAAGACAAGAAAGAGGGAGGAAAGATGGCGCGCGGTCCGTGGCCCGTTTGTGAGGGTACTGCACCGGCATTCGCCTGGTGTTGATGGGAGAAACCACGGAAAACTACTAATCAGAGCAGCCGGTAGCTACAATTCTTCTCCAAACAGCGACTGAATTCGACCGAGCTGACAAGTTTCTCGAAAATCCTGCCACTGTCGGGACTCGAACCTGGGACCTCCCGATCAGAGGCACTGCAGTGGGGTCAGTTGATGCCCTGAGCCACCTCTCCCAGTGGCGGCGCGGAGTCAGAACCGAAGCGGGTAGCGCCCGCGCAATGGCACAGTGGTCGGTTGGCGCGGAGGCGGGTGACCGCAGCGCGACGAGGAATGCGCGATATTGGTGCGAGCACACGCACACGCACAGAGAAAACTGGGCAGATATTGAGGTAGAGACCGAGCTCGTGTCCAATACGCACAAGTGGAGTGCGTAAAGCGGAACACAGAGGCGGCAGTAACTCGTTCCGGGCCCAGCGGGATGAATCGGCTGGGGGCGGCGGGCGCAGCGGGACTCGCGAGGGTGGAAAGGGGTGGCACGGGGGCGGTCCGTGTGCGGCGCGGAGTTAGAATCGAAGCGGGTGGCCAAGCGCGACGAAGGCCAAGGTGGGTGGCGGGCGTGGGGGCGGGGCGCGCGGCGCGGCGCGGGGCGTGGCGGGGCGGGGCGGGTGGCGCGTGCCCGCCGCGCGCCGATCGAGCGGGCGCGCGCGCGCGCAGCGGTGGCGGCCGGGGGCGGCGCAGCGGGGGCGGCGAGTGGGCGGCACGCGGGCGGGGGCTGCCCACGCGGCGGGCGGCGGCCGGGCGGCGGCGGTGGCGATGGAGGCGGTGCCCCGGGCGCAAGGCTTCCCCGCCCCCGTGCCAGGCTTACGACCGCTGTCGTGAGATACGGGCGAGTGCCTGTCGGCGCTCGGCACCCCTTGCGTCGCGAAGATCGTTTATTAAAAGCGCGCTGCTCTTTATTAGGGTTGTGGGAAGGCGATCTCCACGCTTCGTGTGTGATCCGACACGGCTCAGTGATGGGGAAGGCGAGTATGTTGGACATTCCAAGTGTTCGGATATTAGATAAAACAATGTGAGATTTATGTGCACTTGATGACAGTAGATTTATTAGATGATATTCGTATGGTCATGATGTTCCATAATACTGAACTGAGAAATATGGTACTTCGGTTTGTACTTGTTAATACCACGAGTATTATTCTATTAATTTTACCGAACTTAGAAGCCATGTATTAGTTTCATATGCTATTCCGAGAAAGGACTATGATTAATTGAAATTAAACATTTATTTGTCACATTAATATAAACATTATTTTCTACACAAAAATAATTAAACCATTAGGTTTTTTGCGAATCACAGAAAGCAAAGACTTTAGGAAACAAAATTCAATTCAACAATTTTTCAGAAAGAAGAAAAGAAAATAATTACTCCATAATTACTGTAATTAAAACCGTAGAACCTTTAATCTCATAACACCTATGTACTCTTAAAAGTCGTTAAATATGCGGAAGCTCTAATTCATTAAAAAAAGTGACATTTAGCCATTGAAGCCAAACCGCTGATTGAAATCAAAGCTCGATATAACTTCCAATTTCTACTGCACTCACATTTTAAACGAATCAGAGGAATTTCATTTACATTGGATTTATTCAATATCTCGTTCACTTCCGGTAAAAGAGCGTGATTTCTCTTAGAAGTGTGCGACAATTAATTTCATTAAAGTGATAATACAGAAAACCTGTTCAATGCGAAACCCTTACAATGCGGAAATCTGTCAAATGTGACATAAATTGGGGTCCTGCCAAACATATCCTACAGTATTACTCGTACATTGCATAATGCGGAATCTTGTCTATTGCGGAAAGAGTACTGGTTCCTTGAGATCCCGCATTGGCCACGTTTTACTGTATAACATATCAGTACTTGCATTATTTGTTGTAATAATTCGTATTTCCTGTAATAAGACTGAAAGGAAGGCAAATCAATCTAATAAGGCGCCAATTTTGGCCGTAGTTCATCCAAGAGCTAGAGGGCCGCGTAGCTCGCTCAACAAGTGCCTCCCACATGCCATCGAGAAGTTTCCACCAGAAGGGCGAGGAGTATCGATGATGGGGCTGCGTCCGCCCCCCTCGCTTTCACCTGCGCGTGTGCGCGCGCGTGCGCGGGCGTGCGCATCGGCGGGCCGCCGCGCCGCGGCAGCACCGGCGCCCGCCCCCACAGCGCCGCCCACGCTGTCCCCGGGGGGTGGGAGCGCGTGGGGGCGGCGCCCCGGGCAGGCAGGCTGCTTCTGGACGGTCGTGGCCACAGCCCGCCGCCCGCCGCCCGCCGCCCGCCGCCCGCCGCTCGCCGCCCGCCGCCCGCCGCCCGCCGCTCGCTTATTACTGTCCCTTGAGGACGACGTACGGGAAAAGGAAAGCTGTCGTTCTCACAGTTCGTACAATCGGTCCTTGGAAATCGTTCATAGAAAGGGTTTGAAAGTTCACAGCAGCGTCACAGCTTCAATTCAAAGCTTCTAGGAATTTCTTTCAGGTAATGTTGAGGAGCGTTTGTACTGTGAAAATCAAGTTTCAATGATTAACTCTTCTGTGAGATGTATGAAGTTGTACGTCGACCCAAAAGAAGAAATAACCAGTGACAGGTTGTGCTTCTGTTCACAAACCCAAGTTAATAATAAAATACTTATTGCTGCGTGCGCAGCTAGCTTTCAAGTACTCTATATTGAGACATACAGTTCAGCGTGGCAATATTCGCTCCACCAAACACCTAGCCGTCGGAGCGAGTCTAGGCCAGCAGCGGCGACGCGCATATAACGGGCAAACTGGCGCCTGGAGAGGCAGGTTAGATTTGCACTGTGAGCGAGTGCACTATAATTTTTGAACTGATTCCGTTACGCCGATTTCGCTAAAAACTTTATTTATTTTGTTCAAACTGTTACCCAACTTGTACATTCACTGATGAAACTGTGAGCGGCTACTGACTTGGTATTTTCTCTTCTGGCTAGTAGGTCTACCCCGGATGTGTTTATTGTTCGATTTGGATTGTGACAGTAAACAGAAAGCCCAATAAACTGTTATATTTGGTATGTCAGTGTTCCCGTTTTTTGATACATTTCATTTATCACGTATTTGGAATTTATTTCTGAATGAATATCATTCAATAATCAGAATAATGAATACACTAAAAAATGAAAATCTCCTTGTAAAGTGTAAACCCTCTGAAAAAAATTAAAATAGTGTTAACGGCATGAAGTCATTGAAAAAATAATAATTAAGAGTTCACGACGAAGATGCCGCACAGCGACGAGAAAACGAGATGATAAACGTACACGATGTCCACTTGTAGGGTCGTGCACACAAAAGAATGAGGCAGTAACAAGCCGCTTGCCGCTCTCGGAAAGCAACGAAAGACCCTTTGGAACCGTCGCACTCGTTCGCTGTTGCGGTGCGTGACGGAGATAGGAAACGTTTACGGCGCAAGGCACGCGTGTCGGCTCTTGGGGCCTCTCCTATCGGCAAGCGCAGGCGCTTGATCGCCGAATGTTTCCGCCAGAGTGAGGGAGAGGTTTGCTCATAGCCCTTCTTCTAAGCAGCGTTCACTCTGCAGATACAAGTGTTGCCGGTTGTTGGATTAGGTCTTATTGCTTTATGTTGCCTAGAGCGAATGACGTCCGTGGTAGAACGAGTTAAAAACTATACACTTAATTTTTATGACTAACAAGTAATAAAATAGCTAACTTCAAAAAGAGCAAAAATTTTAGGAGATAGTGGGTTAATAAAGCTTACAAAAGAGAAGAATGATAAAAAATTAACCCATAAATACATTGTGACTTGGATGAGAAAATAAGTTGTAGTTTAATCACAACTAATTGCCATAAACTCACTGCTAAATTAAAAACGCATCTATTATACCCACTCTATTCTCGTAAGTTGTTAGCTGTATCATAGGTATTGCATGCATCAGAGGTAAAATTGGATACCTGTATTACCTAAGGTTTCCAAGCAATGTTTGATGAAGGACTTTCAAGTAACGCAGGAACATCAAACATATTGCAGTCAAACAACTGGTCACAGGTCGCACTATTTAGTAGTATTTTGTGACTTATCATTTCCTTGTTTTCTTGTGATTACAATTAATTCTAGTAACTGTAACCATAGACTACATTAATTTAGGAAATCTTCAACTAATCTTTCTCTAAATTAGGGAATGTTCATCGTTTTACTGCAGGTATTCGGCGTGAGGAGAAAATATATTATGGGATAATGTAAATCTCTGCAAAAACAATACACAAAACGTATTTCATGTGATGATAAATTATCTTTCGCACATTGCAAAGCACATTGATATGTGTTATATCTGCAAACAATGATACCTCATTGGGTCAACACCATTCAAATCAATATATTCTTTGTTTCTGATTTGCCTAGTAACCTTAGAATACATTAATTATATTGATGAAAGTTAACACGTTGCTTCAAGAAGTAATTTTTAAATGACTTGCTAAGATATTATAGTAAAAAATAATTGTTAAGTTGTGAAAATAAATTAGATAAATGTTTATCGTAAGTTGGATATATTAATATTGATTTTATATATGAAATTAATAAATATTTATCAGCTATCTGCTATACACTAACAGTTATATTGTACTTATGTAACTTATTTCAATTTCTAACCCTCATGTACTTACATTTATGCTTTTTTTCTACTTATGCTTATTCTCTTTTGATGTTATGTTTATGACGTGTATTTTTCTTGTGGTTAGTCTGAAAAGCAGTAATTCAATTACTGAGACTCGCAGTTGTACATTTTTGTGCAATAAAGTAATATTATTATAATAATTATTATTAACTCATGCTGCAGAAATAAGAAGCAAAAGACCAGAAAGAAGACGGCGAATTCAGACATCATCAAGGAAGTACTTTAGGAAAATAATTGAAAGTACCACTGGAGATGGAGAAAGAAACGAAAATAAGACTTAAGTACAAAAATAGTAAATAAAGAGCCTGAATGACGAAGCATAAGGTAGTCTAACTAGCAAATAGAATGATTAAAAATTGAATAGTAAGAGTATATAGGTTTAGCAAACTAGTTGGTAAAACAAGAAATACTATTCAAGAAAACGACGGAATAACTCCATGTATATGGAAAATTAAGCACTAAGCAGGTTTAGTTAGAAAGAAACAAATACAATTTAGAATGTCCCAAAATATGCGGATTATATTTTATGCATTAGAACATCTTACAAAAAAATTACTGGACGCAAACTTGGAAACGAACTTGCCTTGAATGTGCCGAGCACGAAGGTATAGTGATGTATCATGCACTTCAAATGACGTGCACTATCAAGGGTGAGGAGTGGCATGCGCTCTCGCTCTCCAGGAAGGAAGCCTCGACGTCTCCGCAGCTGCCGATGCATGCTACTCGCCTACTGTGAAACGACGGCACCGCAGGCCTCTAAGGCTCAGCTGGCGCGTCGTAAAGCACAGAACAATCGCGAATAAGCGGCCACAAATTAGCCCACGTGCAATCGTCTGCGTTGAATTTTACGATCGTGAATGTCGTAATTTTTATGCGAGAAGCAAGCGCTTGGGTAGATCCAAAGTGACAAGTTCGGAAAGAAAAGTAATGTCATACAGTATTAATTTTACTAGGTAACAAATATTATACGATCGTAACACTGTTTATCAATCTCGAACATGCAATATGAAACATTATTTTCTTGTAGGGAAATTCAAAATTAATGAACTATTTTCTGATTAATTAGTTTTGTAGTATTCAAGGTATTAACGGAAAATTATAACAAGTTTTCACTTGCAGTTAAAACACGTGCATAAAAATGTACTACATTAAGAACTTGTATATTGTATTTTGTCGTTAGCATTACTAAAAATAGAAACCTATGTTTGCTCATGTCATGAATAAATCAAACATTCTTATTTCTTCTGGAACGCTTCATAAAAGTGAATAACTATTAGTGAATATGAAATCTTCAGAGTAAAGAACTCTCAAAGACTAACGTAATTTCTGAACTAATTTGATTCAAAATGTTCCGTGGAAATGTTTCTCCTAAAATCCTAAAACTCAGGTATGGTCATTGGATTACAGCCTTGGTATTGTGATGTCGTCGTCGTCGTCGTCGTCGTCAGGAATTGAAAAAATCAACAGATACTTAGAAGAATATAAAACTTTATTTACTCATTGGAAATTTTTACAATGTAAATCACATCATGAAGAAGCTTGTCCCGGATTGCTTTCCGGAGCCCGGTCCTGAAGCATGATCACTCCACGCTTCGCTCTGAACCGTCCCCTTGTGAATGCAATCCGCGTTACAGTACCTGGCGTTAAACGCCACTGTATGGGGAGGTACCGCATCCTGTCACCAGGCGGATCCTGTCACAGGGCGGATCCGCGCCACCCTCGGCGACGATCGTGCCTAGACACGAAGACCACATTTTACCTGAATTCCGCGGCGCTACACAATCGCAAACACAATCGCAAACATACTCGCATCATTATATACTTGAAGAGTCACGTATCCGTCGCTCTAGCGGCAACTGCCTGCTGGTGCGCGGGACATTCTGGCTCTCGCGGGCTGTCACGTTCGTGCTACTGGACCGGCCCTACGCCGGCTTCAGCCTGGCACCTCGCCGCATTCCTATTTGTTATAATATTCCCTTAGTAAGACTTAAAAGAAGGTCAATCAATTTAATAAGACATTCCATTGCGACAATTTTCGCCGTAGTTCATACAAGAGCTAGTGGGATGCGTAGCTCGTCCAACAAGTGCCGCATACCTACTTGGTATGTCTTGTGAATGACAAATGCAGGGAATTTCTGACGTGGCGCCACCTAGAGCGTGACAATAACGACGACAGCTCTATCGGCAGTCTGCGGCGGTGCCTAACAGTGAAGAAACAGTATCTTAATAATAAGAACTCGGAGATGCAGGATTTATTTTACCTAAAATAGGCAAACAGGCATTTATTTTCATTGAAATAGGCGAAAAGTAGCTGATACATGCTGAAATGGCATATAAGCAACAAAAAATTACAATTTCGAAGGAAATATTGATGAAAATTAATAATTAAAATTATCCAAATTTTTATTCTAACTCTAGACTGTAGCTCAACTCTTACACGGAAGGAAACGATATTTTATTCGTAATCGCACATGGTCCCTCGGAATGGTGACTACGAATTTGTTTCACTTGAGACACTGGATCTATGAATGCTATTGTGGACTGCTTTTTGAATCTTGAAATGAAACTGAAAACGTGATCACAGTTTTCGTTCTTTGCACTTTTACAATCTCCAGCACTGAGAAGGGTATATCATGAGATTACTCGTGAGCGAACAAAACCTTCTGGCATCAATGAAAAAAATCCATTTCGTATCATCTTCCGGAGGTCAGGAGGAAAAGGAAAATAAGGAGAAACGGAAGAAAATGGCAAAATAAGGTAAAATATTAAAATTAGGCATCAAAAGCTAAAAATGGCAAAAGAGGCCAAATACAAATCCACTAAAACAACTCCCTAAATACAAGTAAGTGATTACTATTGTTAAAAGTCATAAAATGGTAACAAAAATAACTAGTGGTGCTAAACAGCTCGTACTTTCTCGCCAGCACTTTCATGCAAAATTACGCGAAAAGTACTCAAATTTTCGAAAAATTGTACATGACCTTATTTCAAAATCTAGCTTTAAAGAGCATATTTCATTAAGAGAAACATCTCCATCTTTAATATGTTGGATATGGAAAGACTCCGAAAAAATTTCGAAATTTTGCAATTTTCGAAAAATCAGGGTGTTCAACGAACATGAGACCTGCACTATTCTCTTAATCTCTTAAAGGTCCTTCGCACTATTTTATAAAAAACGATGGACCCATTTTTTTTTGAAAATTTGAAAAGGCCCGCGATCGCGACATCAATCTGATTAATTGAGGAATATCAATTTTGGAGAAAATCGGCTGAACGGTTTAGCCGCTAGCGTTATTCACAAACGGACAGACAGTCTGACGGACGGACAGACAGACGTTTTGCCGTCATTCAATTTTTCGGTATCAAAGACTTACAAAACGTGGATTTGGGCTACTCCACGTTTTAGAGAATATTTTGGTCTAAATTTAGCCATTTTTTCGTTAGCAAGGCTCTGTAATATGAGTTTTTCTGCCGAAAATTCGCCGTTTTTCCGCGCAACATTACATCATTTTCTCTCAACTCCGTAACGAGAAAGTAAAAAGGCATTTTTGCCAAAGTTCCGGGCTCTATTAACGATACTGGCCGCTGTGTGTGAGCAAGGGAATTCCACATCAGCGAAGTTCGCGCGCAGAGGTATGAGGGCGCCTGGGGCGTTTGGCGCGTCGAAGGCGCAGCGCGTTTTACGGCCTCGCGGCTGCGATAAAGGGGCGCGCGCGCATAACGAGGCGACGCGGTGGGGCGCTAATGGAGCCCGTCTGGCGGTCCCCGCGGCCCCCCGTCCCATCACAGTCTCGGTCACTTAGGAGGAGCCCGTCCACGATGATAGGGGGCTAGCTCGTTGGCTTCCAAAGTCCAAGACTGTTGGATCAGTCCCGGCTAGGGAGCAAGTGTACTCGGTGATATGGAATCTGGCGCGTTCGCTTTCAAAGCCCTAGACTCCTGGTTCAGTCACGACTATGTCGAGTGTTCTGTCTGGTAGGGGGACTAGCGCTTTGGCATCCAAACTCCAAAGTTCACGGCATATGGCATCCCAATCCCAATCTTGGTTGGGTTTTAAACCCACGAACTTGGCCTCTGGTGGGGAACATGTCCAGCCGTATCCGGTTGCAAGGGGGCCAGCTCGGTGGCGTTGAAAAATTCCTAGTTCGCGAATTCAAACCCAACTGGGGGTGGAGTTGGCACTCTTACCCAGTGGTTCGGGACTAGCACGCTGGCTTCCAAAACCCAAGTTCAAGGGTTCAACCAAGGCTCGGAAAAGGGGTGGACTAAGGGCTGAATGTACTCTGTGTAGTTGATTCACGCTTGTAATATATAAAGAAAATCCTGGCAGATGCTGAGAAATTCCGTCCTCACGATATCTTACGTTTCTCCATTGAAAGTTTGGATAGTAGTGAGAAAGTGTGAATCACACCCAGGCGTTCCAAGGGTTGGGACGCCTGACAAGGGGCCACAAACAATATGTGGGCGCACGGTATCGGTGAGGTTCAGCTTTGCCAATGGCGGCAATTCGATGGTAATGATAAGTTACTAGCGGAGTTGATAAAGTGGAGCCTTTATGTAGCAAGGAATTTGTAATTGCAAGAAAAAAGTTATTGGCTTCTCAAGCTGAAGATAGCTTCCATTGTATAAAGGAAATGTTTCGAATTCCATTCTATTGTCAGGAAATATGAGAGTAATTTATAAACATTCTTTTTTTAATAATTTAAAGTAGTACTGTGGAAGTAAGTACACTGAAAAATATAAACAATAGCTACTATTTTATCAAATTTAATAAAACGTTAATTACAATAATTGTATGTAATAAATAACCGGCAGTAAGTACAATTAAGAAGATGTATTATAATTATTGTAATACATCCAATTTCTTTAAAATTATGATATTCAAATCATAAATTTCTGTTTTATAATTTCATTAAGAGAAAATATCACGAAACATTAGAACAAAAAGAAAAAAAAAACTTCAAAATCGTAAGAAATGTGCAAAATCGTAAGAAATGGGCGTGATATGAACAATTCAACGATAATTTTAAATTTCAAAACTAAATAAAAATACGTGGACTCAGAGAACGTTGGGTATTGCAGTAGCTAAAAACTAAGGAGGATATTAGAAATAAAGTAACTTAATGATTAGACATAAACCTAATTGAATTCAAGTAAAAGATTTTCTAGCGATTTTACTAAACGATCAGGTCTGAGCATCTACTTATTTAAAGTTTTACGTCTACGAAAGCCATGAAAAGCCACAAGAAATACGTTTTATAATAAGTTAAATGATATTTTTTTTGCAATGGACCAGATCAAGCCCCTGTCTCCTTCCCTCTCTTAGTTTTATTTGATTTACCAATTTGCGTCTCGATAAAAGATTTGAAGAATTTGAGATGGAAGGTCGCACGGTGAGGTGGACATGGTATGCAGAAGGCTGACGTCCTTAGAAGTTATTAGCCGATGGCACAGAGAAAACGGCAGGAAGGCGTTACCGAAGGGGAAGGCCAGAGAGGTGGAAGAGGTGTTAACACACATGAGTGTGAGCCTGGGTAAAGCCGTTTCTTGCATTTATGACTCATTTGTGCTATTTTCCCATGTCATTTCCATACGATGTTTGAAAATTCTTCTTTCCTTGTCTTCTGTTGACATTTATTTCCCGCGAAGATGGTTACTTAATAGGTTGGAGAAAACAAAGACGCAGCAACAACAATAACAATAATCTCTGGTTTGTCTACTTCTATTTACAAGGAACGGTGGATACAGTAAGACTGATACTAAGACTATAGTGCAACTAATTACAGTATGACTAAGTACAGTATGTACACTAAGACTAATCCTAAAGGTAAAGCTGAGAGTTTGCAAAGCTTCACAAATTCAAATTTAAAATGAACAATTTGGATACGTATGGTTGGATCAATGATTTGGTCAATCATATAGAAATGGACAAAATCGAATGTGTTGTTTAATGAAACATGGTAACCAAATTAGGTGATAAGGAACATGATCACCAACAATTGTGAAGGAAATAAAAATAGTAACATTATATCCATTAATATCGGAAATAATATTTTGTATTCCTTTTGCAATAAATTAACACATCGAAGATAAATTCTTAAATTGGTTTTAAAATATTTTCATTTTAATACATGGGAAACTACGATAATATATTTTACATAATTTTGCGGTAGTTTTATAAAATATCACATGGATCATTGTGTACAAACCGTGCTGTAACCGCACGAATAATGAAATTTTTAAAAAATGTATTATTTTCAAGCTGAGAGTGAAGAATTACGTCACGCAAGTACCAATAAAAGTAATTATAAGGAGTGTCTTAAAATGTTTCACATTTCAATTGATAAAAGATACAGTTTCATTTCCCCTCCTCGCTTTGAGCGACCTAGAAGGTATTCTGTGTAAATCATACTTATAAGTAAGTCAATTCTCCATCCGTATTGTCTACTTCTCGGGGTAAACCACATTAAAGGATTTATGTTCTAGGTTACTCAATATACCCATAGCATAAAAAACCCTCTCATTCCTCTTCTGATTTTTCAAGTCATTATTCTATCTTCGCAGTTCAGAGCTCAGTTCCTCAGATTAAAAATTATATACTCGTATTTGGATTCTCTGATAATAAGGTGAACAACATATTGACATTGTTGAAATACCACACTTATTGTTTAAAAGTTCAAAAAAGGCGTGCGAGTTCTATGTGAACATGACAGCTTCACATTCACTCTGGTGCCGCGTTTATCTTTGAGAGCAAGACAGGTGATTAACAATACAGTTGTAAATCCTGCAAAGAAAATGACACGAGGAAGCATGCACTACCTAATAATTCCTCGACGTTTTCTTCGAATTCCAACTTTCTTTCAAACGTTAACATTCCCAGGCTGTACGCCACCTCAAGGTCCATCGTACATTTTCGAAAGTGTACCTTCAAAATGGAATGCAAAGCAAATTTGCTAATTTTCCAGAAATATGGAATTTCCTCACATTTCCATAATTTGTTTGAAATTACTCGTACACCATGAGCTCCATCACGCATAAACACGAATCCACCTTAGATAATGCAACCCAAAAACAGAGTGCCTCTAACAACGTCATCACGATCTCAGAGAGTTCCAAATTTCCTAATCCTTCCGTGACTCCCCGCATGCTGGCCAGCCCAAGTTCGTCCGGCTGGAAGGCGCAGGCGTTGGTGGCGCCCTGTCGAACAGCTTCTCTGCGCGGCTCGTTTTTATCTCCGGCGCACACCTGTGATCTTTAAAATTGTCCCGCGGTTTACCTGCCAGATAGCTATGAATTAGTGGGCACTTTCACGCCCCAGTGACTCTAAAGAGCGCGTCGGGTAGACTCTGAGCAGTCTGTGAGAGCGAAACCTACTGGTATCAATTTGAAGTTCATTGGAACATATATTGATAACATGTATTAAAGAAAATTACAATAACCGAAGATCACTACCTATGGTGGTCAGTCACATCGATACTCATCTTCGGAGGTCCACTTCGACGACTAACTCTGTTGGGCTGGAGTTGCTGCTCATAACCTGATCAGGAATGCTTTGATAATGCTGTTATTTTACATTTCAGGTCAAATGCATATTTATTATGCTTTTGGCAGGCACAAATTATGACTATTTAGGCAACGGGAGTGACAAGTATTCTTGTCAGAGGTAGAAACACGAAAGTAATACATTACAAAATTGAGAAACATTCTGTCATTCTTCATGCTTTTGTAATAGCTCGGTTGCATAACACACAATTATCTTTTATTATTGACGGAGGTGTACACTAGAAATTACAAAATATAATTCTAGGGTTAGTTACTTCGCAATGTCAAAGTGCAACAAAGACAACCGACCTATCTAAAGTTCCATATCTCGTACGTTAGGATTAGTAAGCTAAATAGTCTGAAGTAAAGAAATTCACAAGTTTATTGAGGTTCAACAAGCCATAGCGTACATTGAGTAATACTTTATCCTTAATATACCACGTATTGCAGCGAAACGCACAAGGAAACGAATCTAATTCTCTATGATGCATTTAAGTAGACAATGATTTGGAAGCAGAAGTACGTACCTTAATATTAAAAAATCATTGCAATTATTTAGAAGCATGGTTGAAAAAAGTAATCATGGAATTACAACGAATAAGGAGAAAATGAAAAAGGATTAAATTCTTCAGAAGACAATGGAAACTAAAAATACGGTAGAACATACAATAAGATGTATGAAGAAAATGGGCATGTGCAAAAATAATCAAGAATGTGATGAAGAAAATAACGAAAATCTATTGCTTCTCAGCAGTCCTAACTCCTTTCCCTTTCCTCATTATTCTTCCTCCCATTTCCTCCTATTTCATTCCAATTTTTTCCAAATGCTTTCATTTCACCGCCCGTTTATTATTCGTTCCTTCTTCGCGTATCTTTCTGCTTCCCAAACAACGACGCACGCATTCCATCGGCCGACGAGCATGGGGGCACGCGTTCGAAGAACAGCTGGCCGCGACCCAGTCGCCCCGAGCTCCACCGCGCCCCGCGCCGCCCTTCCCCGTTCTGTCTCTCCCCGCACCGTTACACCCCGCCCCGCTACGATACGTCACGTCACATCACATCACTTCACGTCACGTCACGCGCTTTCAGGCCACGACGCGCCCCGCCGCTCACACCGGCGCCTCGCTCCGCCTCGCTTCGCCACGCTGTGCCCCTCCACGCCGCCACGCCCCGCTTCAACCCGCCTCTCCCCGCCACGCCGTCGATTTACATTCAAAGCCTACTACCTCAGAAGCCGCGACTCTCCGATAATAGCATGGGCTTCGAGCAGCCCCCGCCCCGCCCTCCCATTGCTCATGCAAGTACGTTACTCCCTCACGCGCCGTTCACGCATTTTAGGGTGTTGAGCGCCATACCCCTCGCCTCCGGGGACAGAGTGCGTTTTGGAGACACCTCCAATGTTTTACAACAAGATTTACGAAATATATCGCCAGAAATATCAGTAGTCAGAACTAGATCGACTATAACAGAAGGCAATGAAAATAAGAAAATGAGAACCTGAGTTCAAAGCTCAGTAGAGCTGGGGATTTTTATTCGATAATGCCCTAGAAAGGGTGATCATGAGGACTTCTAGTCAAGATTTTTTCAAAATGAATGCCACATCACCTCCCCACTTTCAAAAATGCAACATTTCCTATGACCTGTTATAAAGACCAACGGAAGGGCCTGGAAATGGGATGTAAATGTTAAAAAAGGACAGTTGTAGAGTATTTCTTACCCTTAGCAGGTGAAATTTCAGTGATTGTGAGGAATACAGGATATATAAAAATAGCGTTTTAATTGATTTTCTTTCTTGGGTTCTTTCTGCTCGAAGTCGGTTACCCCTGTATATGCTGTCTAATTATTTCTAACCATACAATTACACATTTGCGGGCTCCTCGGATTTGGGATGCCCAGAATGCCAGGCCCTCTGCGACTGAAGCAAGCCTAGGGGCAAACATCCACGTTCAGAATCAAAGGTCGGTAAATCTAGGATCCCGACTTTCTCAAAACTCAAAACGTTTTGCATCAACAAAACAAAATAATTTGTGGCCACCTTATGTACTAACAGTTTTAAATTTTGAGTAAGAGAGGGTGCAGCCACCCACGTTTTTATTTATATATTTTAATTATTTTAGATCGCTATGAAACGTCTTGGTCATATGACCCACGTTTTTGTAACCTTAATTTTGGGGGATTGTGGGGTAGGAAAAAGTTTTTTTGCTGATAATTAGTTCAAATTACTCTAAAATTATGGCGTAAAAAATTTCAGTTTTGAATTATTGGGGTGGGTTTTATATTTTTGTTCTCGTAAATAGGAGTGAGTTTCCAAATTTTGTAATGTGGTTGAGTAAGTGGGGGTGCTAGGTTTAAGAACGCCATCTTGAATCTTAATTTCGGGATATAAGGAAGTAGCACAAATATTTCTTGGTTTGCTGAAACTAGGCCAAAATTATAGCCCAAGAATGCTTTAGTTTTATGAATGTGAGGTGCTAGCGTTACCGACGTCAGGGTTGGGCTTACTCACGTGGCGCTTGGAAACGTGAGTGTCAGAGTGGCTCTTGGAGGCGTTGAGTCGGTTCGCGGACGAACCACCTAGGCCATCCAGGTCGCACTTTCGTTCATTACACCTACATTATTAAACTCTAATGGGGAAACCTGCGTTTGTCCGTCCGACTGTTAGGTAAGGTTAGATCTCGTCCGGTCCACCTCACGGAGAAAGCAAGGTCGTTTTCGACGCGATTAGGTCGATGCCGTCAAATGAGTAATTGATTTTCCCTCAAATTCTTCCTCAATGTTCAGAAAGAATGATCAAAATAACGTTTTTTTTGGGAAGTGATTAAACATATAAAACACGTTTTAGGGAATAAGGATCCCACAGATGTGATAAATTGTTCATTCTATTCCTCTTAGGAAGAAAAGTCAATTGGCACTTGTTTCAGCCAGATTCTTCAATAACACTCAGGAAGAATTCTAGACCAAAAAAAACTTGCATTTGAAAGTTTTAACGGTACGATGGTGAATAGACGTGAATGAATATAATGCTATTCTGACATAACAAAAAACTATTATACAAACTATTATATAAAAAATATTTTGTTTCCTGAAAAATATCCTTTATTTATTTCTATTGTTTTCTTTTGATGAATCTTTCTAGGCACGAGGATGCTCAATTCGAGACAGGTATTAAGTTACAATTGTTTTAGTTTGAACTTACATTACAGAAACAAAAATTTTAACATGATACCTCCCACAGGCGCCACGCTAAGCTAATTATTAAATTATAATCTCTCTTTCATACATTTATTTTCAAGGAGAGACGCTTTTGATGACTCAGCTGTCGTGGGTAGGTATAGGCGATTCCTTTTGTTTCTACTATTTATATTCGTATTTCATTTGCATCTCATAATTATTGAATTGAACTCCTTTAAGAATCATTCATATTTTAAGATCTATTTTTTTTCTGACAATTCCGTCACACAGATCCTTCTACGCACGGAGTAGTACGCAGACTTTCATTCAGAATATAAGTGACGGTCATCGCAACCCTAGTTCTCAATTACGCGGTTCTACGCCGTGACGCAAGCACAGAGCAATCGCAATCGCACTCATCAAGATGTAAGAAAGGAGCGCTCAGACACGAACGTAAACACAATGCATCGCTCACGCACACAGACGCGCGCGCACGCACGCACACACACACACTCGAACGCCCTCGAAAACATACGCGCGCGCACTCATCGTTTGTTTTCGCTGCGTCGCTCGCTTGTTTACCGAGACGCGAGATTGGGCGCGCTCGCTCCTAGGTCGGCGTTTTGCTCCTCCGGAGCGACGGCCTGCGTAAGGCCTGGGCGAATTGGGAGGTCTCGCCTTCTACGAACAGATTAGAGCGGGTATTTACTTGCCTTCTTGTTGTTCGTCGATGCTGCTTTTTTGTGGACATGACTAACTCAGTAGTGTCTGACAAGTTTGCAGGACTCGATGCGATCAGTGAGTGCTTCCGAGGAATCTCAAAGTGATTTGATGAATGTTTCATTTATCTTGCTCAGAAACGTGAGCGGGCTAGAAGCAAAACGGCGACGCAGTGAGTCTAATTTAATATAATTCGTCAGACAAAATCCAAACCACTGGACCTGGGAAGTGAGTTACATTACTCCTTATGTAACTGATATGTCTAGCAGAATTTTGAAACAACATCCATTATTAGAATTATTCTCATAATATAGATTTTGTGTAATATTAGAATTTTTTACAAAGTAGTCGTTTACTGCAAAACCACATATATATATATATATATATATATATATATATATATATATTTATATTAATATTTACATACATTATTATATAAAACATGAATATTAAATTAATTGTAATAATATTAATTTATAAAAAGGTTAATAAATTTTTAACTTAAAAACATTTCGAGCATAGTTATTTAATCACGAACGGAATATTTAAATATTGTTTAATCGTAACTAAATTATTAACGTCAGTTTAATTATAACAAAATAATTGAAGCCTTTATAAATATTACATTAAAAATGTGATATTCGTACCTACTTTTTGAAATAATTTTAGAACATTTGGCTTTATTTTTAATGAATCAAAAAAGCAAATAATGAAATAGAAATAAAATCCTGCGGACCACCAAACGTTTCTTGCAAACCACCGGCGAGCGCCGATCCAGCGCCAGGGGCCCCGCCCCGCGGCTGCCGGCGTTGGCGTCGATCGGCGCTGCCGGGGTCTCGCTCTGGGCGCCGGGCGGGGCACGCAGATGTGCGACCCTGCGCGGCGGCGCGGCGGGGCGGGGCGGGGGTCCCGAGATCGCGCCCGCTCGCCCTGCCGCCGCGCCGCGCCGCGGGGCCGCCCGCGCCACGCCGCGTGACTCAAGCGGCGCGCGCCAGCTCCGAAGCGGTCGTGACATCATGGGCTCGCTACACCCAGATCCGGTCCGGCTCGCGTCCTCCCGGCCCCCCTCCTCCATCTCCGTCCTCCTCCTCCTCCTCCGCCCCTTCGGCGTCTTCGCGCGTGGCCTCCCGCCCCGCCCTGCTCCGCCGCGCCCCGCCCCGCCCCGTGGCGTGGCGTGGCGTGGCGTGGCCACCGCCGCCGTCGCCGCGTCTGGAGTACGCGATGTCCCGCTGAGCCCGAGTGCGTGTGTGCGCTGCTGCGCGTGTGAGCGAGAGCGCGATTGCGTAAGCGCTGAGTCGTCTTCACTACGCACGATGAGAATGGAGATACGGAGAATGGAGTGCATTTTCAAATTTATCATTTTCTCATTATAAAATAAATTCAGAAATAATTCTAAACATATCACATAAGTACGATAGGATCTCGTTCTGTAAGTAATGAGACAAGAAAAAAGTTCTTGGAAAGACAATAACCTCTGATGGAATTGAATAATTGAAAATACTAGGATCCTTTTTGAACCATGTCAGTTGCAAGAGGTACTTGGTTAAGTAATACATGTAATGTCTGTAAATTAGTTTCTTGGTTCTGCATTCGGGAGACTTCTCTTATCAATCATCTCTCTCAGGTTTATTTTACTAGTATCCCAGGGAAAGATATTCACAGAAGAGTAGTTATTATCGGTTCGAGTATTCCCTGGACAGATTCAGTTCTTGGCTACTGGAGAATTGGAAGTATTGCGATTTTTCAGTTGCCATTTTAAAATAAAATGTATGTATGATATAATCAAATATATATGATATAATCAATTGTTTTTGTATAAATCGATCAACCTTTTTTCTTAAAGGTTGAAAAGACAACTGCTTACAATTCACAGCATATGAGTCTCTTCCAGCAGTTACTTGTGCTTTTTTCACCTTCCCTCCACAAGTGGTTCCCTTCAGCATCGTGAACTCTCCACACGACGTCCACTAGACAGCGTACATGCGTCCTGCGTGTTTGTTCTTTTCCCGAGTTGCATGGCGACTCTTCTGCCATGGTTCCTCGTTTCCGTGTGCGGATACTCGGATGAACTGCACCGGAGTCATTCAGCTTCACAGGCACTCTTTATACAACGGGGTTTGTATGAATATCAGTGTGCGAATGTAGGTTGTGGAATGTCCAATGAGACCTACACTGCTAAACGTATGTTTGATCCATTGTTGATGTTTATTCTTTCAGCTGGCTTGAACTTGTGTACCTCCGATGATGAATGAATTTCCTCACTCGCTGTTTATGTTTTTATTCAAGTACATGAGTGCGAAGAACTTGTCCCATTCATATGTGCTACTTTCTAAGCCTCTGTGTCATCACGCACCGTAAATATTTACGTACTTGCGGGCCGCGTCTCAATGCGTGGGAGATATTGCGCGTGCATCAGGGAAAGTGCACACGTACATTTAAGTCTCGCGCCTACAAATGCACTCGAATGTGTATGTGAGAGACCGAGGAAGAACGTTCCTTGAGAAAGCGCCGGTCTTTCGCTAGAAGACTTGACTTGGCATCGGGATGTGGTGGAACAACGTACGAAGAACGGCAGCGGTAAGGAAGATGTTTCGCCACAAATTCCCTCTTATGTCACTAACCTACCGGAAGTCAATAGCTCTGCTATCTTGTTATTCCACTACACAGCAGCATTGAGCAATGTGGATGCAGGCACTATGCGGTTTTCCTTTTCTAATGATTTAATATGCGTGCTTTCATGTTCATATGAATAATCCGAGTTCACCTTCACTGCAATAATATAATATGAAAATAAAGGATGTAGTTTATGCACTTATTAGAAATAAAGAGACATGCTTTTTAATTTTTTAACATAATGTTAATCGGAACTAAAAAAAGCTAAAGCTAAGTTGATGTGATTTCTTTGATCTGAACGAAACAACCTCAAAAAAGTTTATATGTCCGTGACTTTAATGTGCATGTTCACTTTCATTGATATAATCTCTCCCGTTGAGAAATGATCTATAAATAGTGACATTTACGCGGAGTGAAGTCTCAGAACATTTTTTAATAATAACAATCACTATAAAAACAATTGAACACTTTCTTCATGCAAATGCTAAAACGTTTTTTTGACGAACTTGGAATTTGCCTTGTTTGTGAACCACATTTTACCTTAATATTTTTGCTTATATTTTTTTTCATTTTCATAGAGTCACATTCCGCTAATGTTCTCCACAAATTTTACTTTATTAATTCTCTTGGTACTATCATTAATTTTTCGTTTTCTACCTTCTTTATTATTCTTTGTTTTCTTTATTTTTCTACTGCAGGGTGCGATACATTCTTCCATACAGTAGAACAACTTTTGCATTCATTTTAGATACACTAAATAAAAATATTTACATAAAATTGGCTTTCCTCGTAGCTTGATGACAAAGCGCAACACCGTTATCCTTTCGTTTCGCCACCATTTTCATAACGAGGCGCGCTCTTCAGAAAGTGTTACCGCGACAAACTTGGCCAATCAAAGCACAAAATAATACAGTCGACAGGAAGCGGATGTTGTCATGCGTAAACCGCTACAGCTTTTTAACGGTAGCAGGGTCTCGAGCGCGCGATTATCTCCGACGAAGACTGCGGGGGCGGCTGGGAGGGCGGGGCTGTTCGGGGAAGACCTTTTTCCGATCGCGTCGTTATTCGACACGACGACGGTGGCTTCGATGCTGACGGTGAAGTCGTTAAGTGTTAATATCCGAGTTTGTGATGGTTGTGGTTAAGGTATAATTATGCCGTTTGGGTTGTTTTTTCGAAGTCGGTGGATGTAATAAAATCAAAGATGGGAGAAATATAGTTAGTAGAAATATAGAGAAGTAAAGACGTTGAGTCAAAGATGGGAGAAATATGAGGGAGCGGCGGATTTTTCTTTGTGAAAAAGTGGCAGTGAAAAGACGAGTATTTGGGGTTGAGAAGCTTACGGTGATAGTAGTGACTGCATTGGAACACTATGCTGCGTGATGTTAGAATGTGAATTTCAATGAAGCGTGCAGCCTAAATATAGAAACACACACAATAGTTCATTCTCATAAACGCTTTGCAAGTTGTATAAACAGATTTTAGAGAGAATAAGAATTTTACTTTCTAATTTTATTTTTAAAGAAGAAATAATAATTTCAAGTTTTATGAGTTATCGATTCACGGTCATTTTCTTTCAGTCACTTACTTGACAGTTTTATAAGCAGTCACAAAGTAATGATGAGAGAGAGTCCTAGAACTGTTGGTTGCACTACTAGTATAGTTCAAGCCAATGCAACTTTTCGCAAAACGGATTTTCCTCATAGCTTGATGACAGCGTTACCCTATTATTATTCAGTATAAAATGACCGTTATTGGTGAGCAATGAATGCAAAACAGATGGAGTCGCAGAGGAGAGGCGATGAAGGGGGCAGAGGTGGGATCGGAGAGAAGTTGGTCGGAGTCGACGTTAACGAGGCCGTAACTCGCGGAAAGTGAATGAAAGGGCTCAGCAGATACAACAGAATACTTCTTTTGAAGAAATATTTTTCGTTTGGGTGATGCCACGAAGAATCTTCAAGGGACTCACGAATTCAAGGAAATCCAAGAAAAAGTATAGATGTTACATGTGGCCAGAAGAAAAGAGGAGGGAGCTCAGCGAAAAAGGGAAGCAATAATCAACTAATTGTTCTCTGCGGCCCGCAGGAAGCCAGTTTAAAGAGGAAAAGAAGAAAACAGTAAAGAAGCAGAAGAAGAAAGGAGAAAAAGAAGTAGATGAAGCAGGGAAAGCAGAATTAGAAAGAAGCAGACAAAGCAGGAGAAGCAAAAGAAGAAGAAAAATAAGCAGATGAAACAGGAGCAGAAAAAGAAGAAGCAGCAGACGAAGTAAAACAAGAAAAAGCAGTGAACGAAGAAAGAGAAGTAGAAGGAGTAGAACAAACAGACGAAGCGGAAGAAACAAAGCAGAAGAAACAGACGAAGCCCACAAGCAGAAGAAGGAAGAGAAACTGAAGAAGAGGCAAGCGAAGTGCAGACGAAGCAGAAGAAACAGACGAAACACACGAAGCAGAAGGAAGAAGAGAAGCGGATGAAGAGGTACGCGAAGTAAAATAAGCAGACGAAGCAGAAGAAACAAAGCAGAAGAAATAGACGAAGTAGAATAAGGAGGAGAAGTAGAAGAAGAGGTAAACGAACTAAAATAAGCTAACGAAACAGAAAAAAACAAAGCATAAGAAACAGACAAAACAGAAGAAGTAGGAGAAGACGAAGCAAGAAAAGCAAAATAAGAAGAAGCAGCAGAAGAAGTAGCAGAGGAAGAGCTGCTTTAAGCCCAAGGCGCGGCGGACGCGAAGGGGCATGCGCCTGCGGCGCGGCGGGGCGGCTGGTGTTTGAGCGTCGGCGGGGGTTGGTGGCGGCGGCTGTGGGGCTGGGGGCGGCGCGGAGGCGGAGAGCACCTCCATGCGCTCGAGGCGCCCCGCGGCTGGAACGCGCGTGTCTGCTTTCCGCTGGCCACTCGAAGGTTGCAGCAATTTTCGCGGAATCGAGAGAAGCGGGGAAGCCGCCAAAGAGGACAAGTGCTCGTTGCCAGGATTGCATGCTTCATAGGCGCATTTGGTTTCGAAATGCAGTTTCCCAACGTGGGAAAAGAGCACAAAACCATGTCTCTAGGCCTCGTGTCCATTTGAGAGACAAAAAAAAAACAACAACGGATCTATTATATGCTGATGAGAGATTCCATGGAGTAATGTGAGGTAAAGTACGCAAATAGATAGAAACAAAACAGAATAGTTTGTAAGTGCTACGTGAGTTTTGTCACGAAAAGTAGTGGGACGAATATATCAATACCAGTCTCTGATTTGTAATTTTTGCTAAGAGACCCATTCCATGTGTCAACTCACTGTACCTTCTTTAAAACATTTGATAAAAAATTAATTTTTGCACACAATTTAAAACAAATCCTATTTCTCACAATTCTACCGTACAATAAAGCACCCAGAAATTCTATTTTCAATTTATTTATTTTTGTCAGAAAAGTTGTTCAGTTGCAATTAATAAGAGTATTTCAAGAAATAATTGTATTTCAAAGTAATGAACACAATTGTTATTAACTACTACTGTTTTTATTCTGAAAGAAGGGCGTGGTGAAAAAAATTCTATTGTTGCCCCACTATTTGTGAAACCACTATTAGCTAAATGAAAATAGAATCTTCTTATTGACTATCAAATTGTGCCTGTTCAGTTAACCCGTGTTATACAGTTATCTATCAAAAACATTCAAGTACCTAATACTTTAATTTCGTAACTGTAATAGACTAAATGAGCAATAAAATATTTATACAGTACCTAATGAATCATTTCACTCGTTTGCTCGTTTTTCCTAAAACGTCTTTTGTTTCCCAGCCTCTTAAAACTGCCCTCGGAGCCTCCAACACGTGTTTCTGGTCTTGGTTCGTTGCAATAGCGATGGCGGACGTCGTCAGCGGCGGGCGCCGCAGCGCTGGGCGGAAGGCAGGGCGACCACACGCGCGGATGCGGCTCTTCCGCAACAGCGCCAGATCGATCCCAAGACGAGCGCTCGGCATCCAGAGAATAGAGGGCCTAGACGGAGTGCCGAATGCTCTCGCACCCTGAACTCGCTGGGCTGATTTATTTGTAAGGAATCAATTCTTGAAATCCATTCCCTTTTCGAAAAGTAATTTTAAAACGAATTATTGGTCGCATAAAAATAATCGATCTGTACAGAAATGTACCGCTGTCGTAATCATACTCAAGAACCAATTAGCATGTCAAGACAGGTGATTCAAATCACTCGATCAAAACACGCAATGCTATTACATTTACAGGTTTTATTGTTTTAGTAACAAAGGGAACCTCAGTAGACATTGTTTATTACTTTATAAAGCGTACTGGGAATTTGCGGGCGAGATGCTCTATTGTTACGTCATTTCAGGTTTTGTAACTAGTATGACATTTTGAAACGAGATAACAAAGAATAATGCACGGATTTAAGCGAAAACTAGATCTGACATTATTAGTGAATAGCAGGGGTTCTGTTAAATTTTATTAATATCATGAGAGTAAGTATTCATCAGTATTTCTTTGCAGTTCAAGGGTTTCTTTGCCTGGGCTGATGTGACAGGGAGTCTCTGTGAAGCCATTATAATGGAAAATAAATGTAGACTGATTCAAAACCGTATAGCCTCCCCGCAATTAACAATTTTATAACTTAATATGTATCATAAATATTCCCTTCAAACCCAATTAACTAATTTATTGTTTCAAAAATGCCACTCGATTCAATAATTTAACTTCAAATAAGAATCGACAAAAATCTATTCCCTGTGTTGAATTCAAATCCATTTAATTCTGTCCATACCTTTTCGAAATGCAGTCTTACATCCATCAGTCTGTTTGATGAGCTACAAATGAATTGCTACTCCTGGATTATAAAATTGATACCATTCAGTAATGTTTTTGTGGTTGAAACGTTTTCCCGAATGAAAACTTATCTTGGAGGAAGGAACAAAAAATACGAACAGTAATTTGGCATCCTTGAGGGCAAGAATCAGCTTCAATATTCATGTGCATGTTTTTATACATGCAAGTTTGGAAACAAGGCTTGGAGACAGTGAATAGAAGATACTCTTAGTAATAATTGTTTTCTGAGTCATGCAACACTAAATAAGGCATTTACGAGTAGGAAGAAGTATTTATCTTATTTAAATGCAAAATGAAAACTAATGTTTCTCGGAAGTGATTCCGGTTGTAGGCTGAATGCTCGATACGATTTTATTTCATCTTGTAACTGATTATAAAGAGATTCTCCGCCTATTTTCAGACTTCCCGTGTAAACGTTACGGTAGAGTACACGGCATCGTAAACGGAAATGCCTCCTCTTTGTTCTCATTGGCGTATTGCTCTACGGGAGACTTTCAGAGGAGAGACTATTACGAGTTATGTCACAATGAATGAGACTTTATCTGGAAGTCGTCTCGTTCATTATGGAGCATTTGCTACCTTTAATCTCTTACACAATTCTTTTCTTTGTGGCTGCTTTTCTGAGACTTCGCGATTCTCCTCAATACTTTTATTTAACTGTGAATATTAAAGACGATTTACTTATATTCATTAGAATAGACAATGTTTAAAATTGTTTTTAAAATTAATTAAAAAATAATACATTAATTTCAAAGTTCAGTAGTAATCAAATGGCAAGTAAACTATATTTCTAAATTTCAGAACCATGTTAATGTTATGTATCAATGCACTTTCTATTGTTGCGTGGATTAAAAATATATTTATATTTTAAAATTTATTAACAACAAACTAATTAAAGCCATTACAGCATCGTTCTCATTTGAGGGCGCACATTTGAGGATTACTAAAGCATTTTACGCTCGTGAGGAGAACGTATTCATGTCTTGCAAAAGCTTCGACAGGTGCTTAGCTGCTATTTGTTTGAGTTCGGTCAGAGGAAAAATCAGCAAACGGTGGTTGGTTCAAAATGAAATTAAGGGGACATATGCAAACATGATCAATGATCTTACACTTTTTACGAAGACAAAAAAAGAACAAAAACAACAAAAAACGCACTCTCGCAACATAATTTAGTAACATAACTCCAGTAGTGCTTCTACGTGCACGAGCGCGATGACACTGAGCGTGTGCGATGTGCAGCCAAATAATTTGGGTGCTAATGCATTAATAATGCCCGTAAAAATAAAAATTCCAAAAAAAATGTCACCCTGTAATAACTTTGTGCTGCACCATGTAGATTCAAGAATTTATTTAGAGAATAGAGATTCTACGAAAAAACCTGGCGTTATAATGAACGAAAGAGGATTTCAACTCATTCTTCCATTATCCAAATTTCAAGATAGTGGGGAAACTCCTACGTATTTCGAAAATAATTCTCAGCATTTGTTAACCTTGACGAAGAACCTGAATGTAAGTTCAAAAACATTCGCAGGTAGAAGAATCAATTTATTATTTTTGGTAATGGCGATGAAAAAATTGTCGTTAAGGGGAATCAATTCTCAAATGAGAAAGTTCACTAAACCTATTCAGAAATTATTAACATAAATGCACAAGAGCATTTGTCAAAGTTTCAAAGGCCAAAATTTGCAAACGCATGTTGAAAATATAACTATTTCTCTCGGACACTGACGTGTCTGCTAATGCAAAATAAACAAACAAAACAGCAATAATTTTTCTTAGAAAGGTCGTTTTAAACAGTTGTTTAATGTTTTTGATGCATGCTGAAATAATAACATTACACCATTGCATGGCATTTCAGTAAGTTCAGTTCAATAATGAAAAACAAGCACTGAAAGACTTCACATTTGCTTGCACAAGTAATGTCCATAATGTCAAGAAGCGTACTAATGTTATCATTTACACAAAATGACAGCGAGGGGTCACTTGGAAGATG
Source organism: Acheta domesticus (assembly GCA_031308135.1). NCBI lineage: Eukaryota > Metazoa > Arthropoda > Insecta > Orthoptera > Gryllidae > Acheta > Acheta domesticus. The sequence continues at coordinate 95,159,692 of JAHLJT010004567.1, read as the reverse complement.
AGTAACCAATAAAATAAATTCATAGCTTAGAATTCAACGTTTTATTTCCTTTTGTCTCTGTCAACAAAGACATTGATATTTTAAATTATGAAGATCACGGTCAATGAATCATAAAACGATTCTTTTACCACTGAGTTACTCATCGTCCAAGATTTCCTTCCACGATGAGATACACAATCAGGGGCATTACCTTTAACGATCTTCTGACAGCATGGGATGCGTTCACTTGATCACAAAACATATAACTGAAAGCTACGACGCACTGCGTTCGTCTTAAAAACCAAAGCACCGGATACGGGAAAAGCGTCACTCTTCAAGAAAACTCTGTTTATCTCTTCGACGTCACTGTTACACGCTCAGCAGGACGCCACAACTGCATCGTCATATACGGTGCTCGACGAAGAAAAACTGTTAAACATAGCCACAGGAAACCGCAGTTCACGTCCTGTCCGTCCTGTGGCATCCAGCGTCACCGCGAAGACGTCATGAGTGTGCCGTCACCAACACAGCGTCACCACATCGGAAAACCTCGTCGGCATCCACCGCCGGCTGCGGCCACTGGCAACCACGGCCTTCAAGGAAGACTTGAGGAAAAAAGCGTCACCAGCCACAGAGTGGCTGCGTCATTAACGGAAAACCGCTATGATGTAATTGTTATCCGTCACCAGAGCCGCCGTGTGAAGTGATCACGTTCGGAAAACCACGGCGTCACAACCGCAACGTCATAGAGAACGTTCTCGACACTGTGAATCACTTTCTTGTATGGCAGCATGTGGTAAAGGATAAGAGTGTTATGAAGTATTTTAGGATGACGACGATCCAGCAGTGTTTTCAGACTTGGCGACGCCAACTCGCAAGTGCTGGAACGGAAACCTTTTGAGACTTCCGATACTGACTAGTTTTTACAAAGGCTATATCTGTGCGTCAGTCTAGGAATTATTTGTCACTCTTACGTGATGAAAAATATTAGATATGCTGGTTTATGACTTAATCGATATCTCCAAACCAATGTTATGAATGCATAAAAAGAATAGTCGAATAATTTACTTATATTTTACGTGCGCCTAAGAATAGTCAAATAATTTACCTGCGTGCGCATCTGCATCAAAGATAGCGTCACAGGAAAGCCAACGTGCATTAAAACGCGTAATAGTGATACGTCTCGGCAGAATATCACTGCGTTAATTGAATGCGACGGACACGCACAGAAAGTATTACAATTGCGGGAAACGTATTCAATCGCCTTCATTCATACAGACGTCATCGTGCACTCCCGTTTTCAATATGGAATTTACGTATCTTAGAGTTAATATGCATTATGTTAATGAATGGGAAAATCGTTAAGAGCATTTTACATTTCTTTGCTACCGTGTTTAGAAGTTATTTTCTCAGGACCTACATACAGTGAAGCTGGAGCACAAAAGAATATGAGATTCTATTAACAGGTTCCTGCAGATGTTCTGATATTTACTTGGGGTACACAATATTCTTCTTATAGCAATCAGGTAATCTACGTTGTAACCGCCCAATGATCGGTTACGTCTGGTGTAACTATTTGAATACGCTCTTCAATCTCCACCAATAAATTACTTGATGGATAGAGCACAATATTTCGCGGGTGATGAAAAGAAGCTATACTTCTATACGGCCAACCTTCTACACACCCAGTATCACAGATTTTCGACCGTAAAAGAAACAGTTGGGAATCTTGGCTCGAGACATCGTTAATTTTCGTATTGAACTTCGATGTTTACGGTACGTTACGCAAGTGCTCGTATGCAAGAAGACCGACATCACGGAAGATTTTTATTTTCATATTAAAAATGTCATAAAGAGGTAAATTGTTCTTGATTCAGTACTTTTATGATACAATATAATGGGCAACTGCCTGATATTGGTTTTGGAGGATTGTCCATTCCCAAGGACCGTGATTGATTAATTGATAGATATGATTATAAGGGAGTGTTTCCGAGCGCGTTAGCTGTTCTGGTCATTAGTGCGGTAAGAGTAGAACAAGTTTTTTATCGAGGGAGATGGCGGGGTTCCTCCTCGCTAGAGAGTAAGGTCCGGCACCGACCTACACGTCGACGAGCAAGTCGAACCCTACTGGGACTCAAACTGTCATTGCAGTGCGTCTGACCGGGAGGTCATGAGCCCATGCCCAGAACCTTCTCTGCAGCTCAAGGGCCATGCGATTACTTTGAGTCAGAGATATATTTCGCTGGAGCTCAAACGGGAAGCTACAGATTGCTGTGACAGAATAACGTCTCTTCAGAGCAGCACTCACACACCCACGAAATCGACATGGGAAAATCTAGTGGAGTATAACGAGTAAAAACGAAATAAATTTCATTCTGGAGGGCTTACCACATACACAGTAAACAAAAATTAAATTATGTAAAGTCGAGCGAAGATGTGCTCTGATTCTGCGACCATGAGTCAGAAGGGGAAAAGATCACATTCTCAAGGTCAGTTTCCGCGCATAAAGGGAAGAAATTCCAATCGCCATTAGCTGAGCCCAGACATTTAGTGAAATTTGTTGCTCTCAATTTGCATGTAACTTTTATGACAAAAAGAGGTTATTTAATTATTGTAAACTAGTTCAGACTCTTAAATGAAGAAGAATATAATTTATGAATTATTTACAGGTAAATGTTAATTTCTTTGAAACTTTGAACTTAACGGCTGTAATTTTATAAATTGTAATCTAAAGGTAGTAGAAGATCGAAGCCTTGATTTTAATTGTGTCAGCAAGCATACTGAACACTTATAACTTTAAAATAATAAATCATTGTTTTCATTTATTTTTTTTGTTTTATTGGAGTTAAAAGAAATTTAATTTGACCTAGGGACTTGTTAAGAAGGGAGGGCATTTAACTGTCAGTTTTGTATTGTGAGCGTGCCATTAATTTTGGCATTTACTTTAAAACTATATGTTACTGAACTGTCACAGTGTTTACATTCATTCACATTTAATCTGTATCCTATTGCTGTGTTTTATATTCTGAATTCTTTACCAAAACGGTGCAATATTATTTCTTTACAATTTCCGTGAGAAACGAATGCAAGGTCGTGGTCACATTCTACAAAGTACTCTGTATTTTTAAATGTGTGTGAATAAAAGTACTCTGTGTTTCTCTATTTAGTGAAATCCACTACTTGAATGGATGGCATATGTCGAGCACTATTAGTGTTTGAGTCATCGCTGGGATATTCCTAGGATCAAACGAAGGAGGTGACAGCGCGTGTCCGTCCGGTCATCACTCACCCTTCCGTTGCACCGTTTGCGGCAAGCAAGGTGCCATTCGACGGTCTCGGTCTGCGGATGGGGAACTGCCCACTTTCTTCGTGTCCTTCTAATCTAATAAAATGAATCGAAGTAATAAGTATGAAAATTTTGTTAAGATAGTTTAAAGCGCTGGAGACGCCACGTCGAGTGAGTTGGTCAGTAATATTCGACAGTTATTACTTTGCTTCCTCATATAACATGACTATTTCGACTTCACTATGTTGTAAAAATATTGTTGGAAATAAATTTATATTTATCAGTTGTTTATATTGATAGTTTGACTAAAACATATGAAATGGAATAGAGTGATGAGATCCAAAGAGAGAAATTTGAATTATCATTTCCCAAACAATTGTTTACGTCTTCACTGACTTTTGGCGTTAAGAAAAATATTTAAGGCATTTCTTGGAATGTGTCATTTGCATTTTTATTAGAATATTATTTTAAAGAACACACAGTCTTAATTTGATTTCTAGGTATATCAACATAACACTAATACACGGCAGTCGTGGATATTGTCGTAATAGTCATGTTTCCAGAAAATTAATCTACATTGTGTGATACAGGAACTCAAAGCCCATCTCGCTGGGCTACGAAACAATTGTGACGAATTAATTGTGATGCCTCACAGTCAAAACGGTGAGTGATATTGTGCTTCAGTGGCGCAAAAATATACACAAAGGCTTAAAGAAATACTCATATGTTTCGAAATTTCAAATTGTAATTTGAGATGTAGTGATTGCAACATTTATTTTTAAATGTGCAAAGAAAATAAAATTAATATTCCACTTTTGATCAGATCAAAATATATGCAAGTATTCGGCTCGTTCATTACAAACTAAATTCTGGCATAGAACAAACGTGATGTCAACATTGTGGCGCCCAGCCCTTGTATTTAGAACATTTAAAGTTGTGTCGATGTAAAGATCATTTCATCCAAAGCGTCAGGTGAAATAGAGTATAATAAATAATATTGTTGGAAATTGACCTCCAATCAAGTTCTAAATTTTTTGCAGTGTGTATGAAACATTAATTTCTGTTTTAGATAATTTTGACGACGATAGCTAAGAGACACCACACACAAATTTCACATTTCAAAGATCAGGAAGGTAAACAGTAGCAAAGAAAAGAGTTTAAGTCTACTTTTCAGTTACCACAAGGGTATCTTAATTCAAGAGTTACGGAGCACAAATTTAAGTTTTTTAAAATTAAATGGAAAGAAAAATATACAAAAAATAACGCATTAAGATCCGTTTTACGGTATTCGGGAGGTAAACTGTAGGCAATATTCAAATTGAAGTTTTAAATGAAATCGGAAGGTCAACTGTGAACAAGATTTAAGGGACTCAAATCTCAGTTTTAAACGAACGCGAAGGACAAAATGTGGTCGGAAGAGGAATTCAAATCTCCGATTTAGATGAACCGGAAGGAAAACCGGAACGGAAAAGAAAACAAAACACGGTGCATCGCAAAGGCGCCGCAGGAGGGCGCGGATGTCTCGACGCCCCTCCACCACAGTGACGTCCTCTGTCTTTGTTGCGCGTCGCGGCCGCTTCCGGAAGACGAGCGCCGTGAGGCTTTTGTTTCCGCGGCTATTTAGCGAGAGCCGACCTTTGATCGGGATCGGAGAAGTAATAATTCCCCGGCGAGGGAGAAAGACGCGGAGCCGGCTGCGCGGAGGAATACAAAAGCGTCTCAATTATAGCGGCGAGCCGAGCTTCCGGTCACGTGCGCCGCGACCGCCCCCAGGTCCCGAGAGCGCAGGTGGTGGCAGAACGTGATTTCTTTCTCGGCAATTATACGCTGATTTTGACGTCATTTTTACGACCGCGGATGCCTTTTGTGGTAACCTGCCACTTCTTCTGGAACGTCACTTGTCTTCTATGTCGCGAAAGAAATGCGATGATGGCGTCGTCAACACTACACGTTACCCGGGAGACAATCGATACTTTTGATGAATGAAGCGGACGTCCGGGTGAGACCGGATTTAAATGCTCAGATATTCTTCCTGTCATTTTATTAACGAACTTATTAATAATATTTGTTATTTGTGAATGGAAGTTCTGTATCCGTATTTGCCCGATATAATCTACTCCACCCAGTATATTATGGAAATGAAAGGAAATGAATACGAAACAACAAATTAATTTATTTTCTTTCTTTGATATCTTTTGTTGTGTTCTATTACTTAAACATCTTAAACTCTTCTGATGAAGTATTTTTATTCAAGGTACTGTTAAGTTTCTGAAATCTTCATAACTCGTTTTCTGATAAATTTCACATGTGAAAAACAAAGAATCCAATGAAAAACGTTATTTAAGCAACATATTCCTTCATTTAAGATTAAAAATATCTTCACATAGTAATATGATGAACAATTTTAACTTTGTTTCTGAATTTCAACAAAAAATATTCTTCTCTCGATTCAACAATTTTCCGTTGTTATAGCTTCACTATTTTTCAGCGACAATGCTTACGATAAAGCAGAGATTTTAAAATTGTGTGTATAATGTTCATGTCTATTCATTTATTACTTGGTGTGAATGTTAGTGACAATAGAGCGAATTTTCATGATACCTTTTTCTTCCCATTCGTGGCGAAACGAAGTTGTATGAAAAAAAAAACAAACAAAAAAAAAAAAACAAACAGATTTCCGCTTTTCCTTTAGAATTAATAGTAATCTTATTATGATCACGGGAGAGCATGATTACAGGGAAATGTGAAATATTGATTGCAGAGGCCTGCGGATTTGGAGCAGAGATGTTGCGAGGGGAAGGGGTAGAAGTAGATGCAAATAGCGCGCTTTCCGTTAAAGCATTACTACAAATCCATCTGAAATTGGTGGAAGGAAAACGTAAAGGAACTCGACCAGAGCAATCGTCCCCCATGCACAGTTATTCTCCAATCTATTTAGCTGATTTCTAAGTTCTTTATTTCGGCCTGCAACAACCACAAGTCATTAGAAACCACATAAAAGCAAACAATTACAATTATATTGAGAATGTATTCAGCAGTATCGTGTGCTGAGAACCAACGATCTACTACACATCAATATTAATACATTCCAAGGTCTTGAATATGCTTTCAATTGTCATTATTTCTCTTCAACCTCTGTCCGGAGAGACCATCGGGGCACTAGGATATTAAACAGCAACGACCGTTCGGGCTACGATACACCCCACAACCAGCGACTCTAGTGTTGGAGGGGGGGTGAGGGCGCGGTCGGTGACGGCCGGTGGCGCGGGCGTAATCGCCCCGCAGCTTCGCCAGATCATTAGGGCAATCGCTGCCGCCATCGCCCATTTGCATGCGTCGCGTCGCGTGGGCTGCACTTTGCAGCGCAGCGCGCCCACGGCGGCGGCGGCGGCGGCGGCGGCGGCGGCGGCGGCGGCGGCGGCGGCGGCGGCGGCGGCGGCGGCGGCGGCGGCGCGGCGCGGCGGCGGCGGCGGCGGCGGGCGAGCGCCGGCGGTAGGCCGCGCTGCCGGGTGGTCGCCTCGCCGGACGACCGTGGGGTGCGCGGCGAATCGGCAAATTTGCTTAATAAGTTACTGTTACAGCGTGGGGACCTTTATTCTGCGGTAAATTCCAAGGTTAGGACAAGAATAATAAAACTACCAATCAGAAGGTAATTAGCTACACTAAGAGAAAAATTGGTTTGGGGTCGTAACATTTTGTTTAATTTACGTGTAATTTTAATGAAATTACTATTCCATGTGAAAGTTTATTCAACATCACTATTCATAATTGTAAAATGATATTTATGGTAGATTCAAACGTAAGAAAATCTTTTCGAGGCATTTTGTAAAACCCATTAAAATGCATTGCTATAAAATTTGAAACTAATATTTTAAGTAAACTGATAACCACAGTTCATCTTTTTAATATAACGAAATTTAAATGTTAAAAATCTACTATGATAAACAATGTCGTCTTGAGACCTTTTGTCACGCACATATGTACTTGTATACACAGATGGGCAATTCAGAAACTCGACAGTGCAAAATTACCTCAAAAAATGTAAACACGAGGTGAATGGAAGAAGATATAAAGATGTCTGTAAAGTAGGGTCTCTATAGGGATCGAAGTCTTTCTATGACAATTTCTCTCATTCAGTACACACATTGTTCATGGAAAATCCAGGAATTGTATTATGCATTCCGTTCACGATGTGGAAAGCCATACTTACAAAAGAGGCAGGCTGGAGGGTCGAGTGACAGTAAGATGAAATAGAGGTCGAAGAACTTTGTTTAAAATCTATTAACGTTCAACAATCGTGAATACTTATCTGCAACCATTTCTCTCACACACTCTCACAGTACCCACACATACGCGACAATAAAAAATCCAAAATCGATTCAAGGAAAATAACAACTTGGGCTTAAGAAAGAGAAAAGTAGAAGACTCTTGAGAGCTAACATTATTTACAAAGATCTTTGCACAAATGATTCTTACCTATGCGCTCACGTCTATATATGAACAATCCAGGAGCTGGTTGACTGGATCTATCAGCGACACATAATACACTAACATAAAATGTTGATTATATAGAACAAAAATGGATTTAGAATGCCCATTCCGAAATAAAACAAGTTATTATGATTAGTTAATAAAGTGACAGAAAGAATACCTGATCATTTAAATATGAGTTCACCCGGACCGTCACTTCATTCGTTATACATAAGTTGGGATTGTCTATAGGGAAAGATAAGTATTGACGTCGCCATCATTGCCTTTCTGTCACGACATAAAAGATCAGGATCTATCCATTCACTACGCACGAAGTGGAAATAGAAAAGAGATGGAGGAGAAGTGGAAACAGAAAGAGCGGATGGAGAATAGCCGGGACAAAGGGTGATTAAGGGAGAGATTAGGTGCTGGGATGTGAGGACGGGGAATTCGATAACGAAGAGAGGGAAGTGTAGATGGGGGATGAGTTTTGGGCTAAAGCATGTCGGGACGCAACTACGTACGTGTGGGGACTGACGTTGTGGCGGGTTGTGGGTGTGAGAACTCATGAGCGGCACGCCAGGCGGAAAGGAAAACGACTTACGTGAGGGCGGGAAGATGGGAGGTCGCACAAGGGAGCAGAGAATGTGTGGGTGTGTGGGCGACAAAGAGGGAGGAGGGCAGGATGAGATGGGAGAGAAGGGTAGAAGGGTGAAGGGGTTTCAGACCAGCTGCGTGGGGAATGAGCGAGTAGTGTGGCGTCATATGAGACGCCCAATAGTAAATTCAGCTTGCATTCAGAGAACTGAATTGCACACAGGGACGAAAGGAAACGGCGGGCGCGTCGAGCTGACGCCTCGCAGAACAAAAGGGGTATTTTTGGAAGACGGGGAAATCCAGCAGGTAAGTCGGGGGTGAGACATTCCTAGGGTGGCGGTTGTGACGCGCGTTGTCATGGCGCCAGAGTTGAGAACTCCGAAAGGAAGCTGGGGTTAGAATTCGGCTGGCGGATGCGGCTATGTGACGTAGTTCCGTCAGACGAGCCCAGCGGGTATATAAGCAACGAGAGCAAGCGTCCTCGTTCTTCAATTTCTCACAGGTCCGGTCGCAGCGAGTCGTGCGTGTGGGGGTGCGCGGCGGGTGTAGCTCGAGTAGGACGAGTAAGGGGGCCGGCGCTCATGTGTCGTGAGAGTCAGTTAGCGGTCGTGGCGGCCGAAGTATTTCCTTCTGGAACGGGACGGTCCGTCCGCCCAATTGTAAATATGTAAATAAATATTCAGGTGTCGGAGTTTACGGAATAAATAAGTATTTACAAACGTTCGCATCTGTGGATTATTTTCTTCTCTTGGCACAGGCCAAGACGCCACAGTAGGATAGTATGTGAGGGTGGGGGAGCAGCTGGGCGTGCGTGTCGGGGTGTGTAGCGGGAGTGTGAAGAGGGGTTGCACAGGGTGGAGAGTATGAGCAAGGTCTTCCAGATTCGGCGGCGGGCGGGGCGGCGGGCGGGGCGGCGGGCGGGGCGGCGGGCGGGGCGGCGGGCGGGGCGGCGGGCGGGGCGGCGGGCGGGGCGGCGGGCGGGGCGGCGGGCGGGGCGGCGGGCGGGGCGGCGGGGCGGCGGGGCGGCGGGCGGGCGGGGCGGCGGGCGGGCGGGGCGGCGGGCGGGCGGGGCGGCGGGCGGGGCGGCGGGCGGGCGGGGCGGCGGGCGGGCGGGGCGGCGGGCGTCCGGGGCGGCGGGCGGGCGGGGCGGCGGGCGGGCGGGGCGGCGGGCGGGCGGGGCGGCGGGCGGGCGGGCGGGGCGGCGGGCGGGGCGGCGGGCGGGGCGGGGTGCGGGGCGGCGGGCGGGGCGGTGTGCGGGGCGGCGTGCGAGGTGGCGTGCGGGGCGGCGGGCGGGGTGGGGCGTGGCGGAGCGGCGGCGCTGGGCGGGCGTTGTCCGTCCGTCGTGCGACGAGGAATCCGCGCGCGGCGTCTGAGGAAGTCATCCGTCTCGATTCGCGGCGTCCGCGGCGCTGGCGCTGCTCCGGCGCGGAGGTGGCGCTGGCGGGATGCGGCCGCGGCATGGGCCTCCACCGCCCGGCAGAGGCGGGATGACGTTGTACTGGGTGGGTGGCGAAGCGGCGGGAGTGGGAATGATGCTGTTTGCTGAGTTTCGTGATTGTCAAGACGGTGACGTTAAGTCGTGTTTCTGAATGCTGAGGATGAGTGGCGGCTGTTACTATAAGTGTGTGAGTACGAGAGTGATAGTGAGTGGCAGTTCGCTTTGTTGATAATGATAGTGAAGGCGATTAAGGTAAGGTTGATTAGAGAGACGTCACGTTGCCAGAATTGGAATATGTGATATAAGAACAGATGTGTATGAAGGATGAGAGGGGGACTAATTACACATTCGTGGTTGGAAATGCTGACACACTGAAGTGGTTTGACAAACAGGAACAGGAAGATCTTAGTTGTCACTTGCTACGCGTGTTGTAAAATGTAGTACGTGATACAACAAATATTTGAAATAAATAAAACCCAGATGATTCTATCGTATGTAAAAACAATTAGTATAATAATAAACATGCGACTTCATATTGCAGATTGTGTAATATGCTTACACTTTGGAGCATCCAAGGGCGAAGATTCGTTACATATTTTTACAGTACTTTCATGTTGACAGTGAAGTTAGATTTAATTTTCAAACAAATACAATATGTATTTTTAGAAAGTTGTTCTATACGCATGAGCACCATAGAACTTCCTATATGAAAGGAACCAATATGAGGAGTTTTATCTAAACATATCTGTAAATAAATTCAAATTCGGGGCGGATTCGGGGCGGCGGGAAGGGGAGGGTGGCGGCCCTTTCCTTTGATCATGTTTATTTGACTGCGGCAATGGAAAGCATTTCACTAAAACTGAAACTGACAAATTATGACAACTTGTTAAACGAAAGAATTAAAAAATCTACCTTGACTTTGCATTCGGTCTCCGTAAAAAGGTTTCCCAAAAAATACGGAGCGCGACAAAAACGCGCGAAAGCGCCGAGAGGGCTGCGGGCGCATGTGCGACCCACATTGGGCGAATGCAACTACGCCGCCTCCCGCTGCGCCGCGCCGCGCATCGCACTCTGCTGGGCTCGCTTCGCACGGCGAGGGCGTCGACTGGCGATCCCCAGGGAACAAACACCACCACCACCACCACCAACACTACTGCCACCACTACCCCCCCCACCACCACTACCATTACTGCCACCACTACCACTACTGCCACCACTACCAGCACTACCACCACCAACACTACCATTACTACCACCACCACTTCCACCACAACCACCACCGCCACTACCAACATCGCCAGTACCAACACCAAAACCACCACTACCACTACCACTATCACCACCACCACCACCACAATAAATATATAATAGTACAACTATAAATGTATTATAACACAATCGCCATCACTGTCTCTGCAGGGACTCTGATCAGGAGGTCCTAGGCTTCGAGTATCGGCTGTGGAACATTTTCGACACTAGCTAAATAGCTGTTCAGCCGTCGTCTGAAAGAGACTGTAGTGGCTGGCTGTTCTGCTCTATAGTTTTCCGTGGTTTCTCCGATCAGTAGCAGGTAGATGTTGCAGCAGTACCCTAAGAAAAGGGTCATGGAACGATCGCTACCTTTCCTTCCTCTTTCTAGTCTCATTCTCTCTCCTCAGACACATACACCGCCACACATTTATACTAACAAACACTACACTACCACTCACGTCGGGAGACCAGACGGGAACTTAAAACATGTTCCGGATGCTCCTCTCGGGGAGGTAATTGGAGGAGGAAAACACCGTACGCTCACGTGTTGGTCGGCGCCAGTTCTCTTTATCCAGCGGGAGAGGCACTTCGCAACAACTCAAGAATAAAACATTCACTACACATACGAGACTAATGCTATAGCAGTTGATGTACATATAAAAATCAATCAATCAACCACCTCCATCATATTGAACAGCACCAGCATCACCATCGCCACCATGCCGATCGATAGATCTTAATACCAGATTTCCGAGAAAGTAGGGAGAGTAATTTCTAAATGGACGTTCAAATATTCGAGTTATTAATTTAACCTCCCAATGCACCATTTTGGCCCCAAAGTCTTACGCATTCTGTTTTTTCGGGACTTCTCGGATGACCGTATTCAAACTGAATTATTAATTTACAATGTGGAATTTTAATCAGTTCTCTGTTCTTACATATTTTCTTCAGCCACAACCTCTTTCAGACATATGGTTTTAATGCCGCACATATGTACTGTGTCGCTCAAACCAGGGTTTCAAATTTGGTTATATTTATGAGCATATTTCCAATTTCACAATTTGCGTTTCTGTTGGTTACTTATAGAAAGTTTTACAACAATAATGCAGAATAATCCAATTGCAGTCCTGTATTATCGAGTGAGACGGAGTCGCGACAAGGGAGCTTGAAGCAGGGAAGCCAGAATGACGACGAGAAGGCTGTAGGTTCGAAACCTGCGTAAGGGAATGAATGTTTTAACTGTTTTCGTTGCGTGGTGGGCATTTCGAGTCCCCGTTGTATTACGTCTACTCCAATCCTTCCATAATATCTTGATATAACAGACAACTGTATTCACTCTCTGTGTGTCATTGAGGAACTGACTCCCCACACCAAGAACAATGGTACAAGCACAGAAATGAGGCCAAGGAATACCATGGGCAAATATGGAAAGGTACAAGGCCGAGAAAGGAAGGCGATATTCGTGTGCGTGAAGTTGCTCTTCAATGGGAATGTCCCCAGACGAGCGTTAGGTACTGTGAGAGACCCTGGTAGGTCTTCTAGGCACCGATAGATATCTTCTGGAATGGGGGCGGGGCAAAACTTAAAAGCGCACAGACTCAAGAGAACGTGAAACTAGCTAGTATGAGAAAATGTATGCCACTCTGTAGTACCACTAGTTCATTCGGTTACGTTGAATAAGGGAATCGACTTCATTTACAGCACTGCACTCTTAAAAATTAATTGCAGTACTTACTTCTAATTTAAAATCAGTTGTTACTGGGGTGGAATTACTAAAAAAATTAGTACCAGCCAATTCATGACCTCAGTATGATTGCCTAATTTCTGTGAGGGAGCACAATACGAGTGCAGTTTTCACTCGACATGCAACATGGTCGAGCCAACGTGTGTATTTTGGTACGCAACATGTTTGTGGGCACTAAATTATGATCGCCATGAACTCTCCCTCCAGTAGCCAGAGCGGCTGGCGGCGTGGGCGGCCAAGCCAAGGCGAGAGGCGTGGAACGAGGCCTCGCGACCGCAAAGGGCGGGGGCGGCGGCGTGGATCCGCGGCGCGGCGCGCGTCCCCAAGCGAGCGTCGCGGCGCCCTGCGTCCCACCCCCACCCCCGAGGCGGCCTCGCGCCCTCGCCCTCCTTAAGCGGCGCCGCGCGGGGTCTTTTTGCGCGCTGAGGGTGGCGCGCTTGACCCCGATCCTGGGACGCCCCCGCCGCCCCTGCCCCCGGCTCAGCTGTCCCCTCCGCCCCGCTCCGCCATGGCCATGCCACCCCGGCCCCACCGTCCCCATAACCATGTTCGCCCCGGCCCACCCCCCCGGCCCACGCCCCTGCCCCGCCCCGGCCCCACCCGGCCTGGCCCCGGCCCCAGCCTCCGCCCCGCCCCCGCTCCGGCCCAACCCCGGCCCCGCCCCCACCCCCGCCCTGCCCCCAGCCCCGCCCCCGCTCCGGCCCCAGCCCCGCCCCGGCCCCCGCCCCGCCCCCGCTCCGGCCCTACCCCCGCTCGGGACCCCACCCCGGCCCCGCCCCACCCCGCCCGGCCCCGCCTGCCCCCGCTCGGCCCACCCCGCTCAGCCCACCGGCCCCGCCCCACCACCCCCGCCCCGGCCCCGGCATCCTGGCCCCTCCGCTCTGGCCCTAGCGTCTCCGTGGCCACGGCCAGCCCCCGCCCGGCCCCGGCACCCAGGGTCTCCCGCATCATCATCCCAGTCGTCACCACGCCACCGTCAACATCATCCGTCGTTTGCCGTGGTTTCACAGAACAACATCAGGCGAATGCCGGAACAGTACCTTAACAAACGCGTCACGGACCGCGCGCGATCGTTCTTTCCTCTTCCTTCTCCTACTCTCACCCCTTACTTACACTCATAACAACATGCAGTACACTATCACACATGCTGGGAGACCGGCCCGGAGCTTAGAGCTGGGGTGATATCCCTCTGGTGGGTGATAACTTGTTGAGGAAACCCCTCCAGCCGACGGTAGGTCGGCGCCGGATCTCGCCATCCAGCGGGGGAAGACCACTGCCTCCTCCAGAGGAAATAAACATGCACTAAACTTTCGGGGATAAAGACCTTAGCAGTTGATGCGGCTGGAATCACTAACAATCAATCACCAACCGCTGATTACCGTTGCTGCCCCTCCCACACTTGCGGTGCGTTTCCTGTCTTTGCTTCCGCAGTCTCCACCACACCTGCGTCGCCACCGCAATTAAAGCCAATTCTTCAGTCATCGGTGCTCATTGCTAACTCCTCCGATACCAGTATTGCCGCCGTAACTGCTACCATCATCGCTGCAGCAATCGTCGCCGCCACCAACACAGCAGTCACTACTGCCGCCTTTTTCGCCTTTATTTCTGCAGACATCTCTGTTACCGTCATTACTACTCCCACCTCCAACTGACTCTACCTCTTTGATCCCCAGGGAATATTAAATTCCTGACACCGCCTTCACTACTTCCACCCTCTCCACCGCGCCACACAACCATTATATGTCATATAGAACCGTTGTCATTCCGAACATATATCAACAGAACCGTTGATGTATTTTGAACATATTTAAGCATTGTATTCATATCTATTTTGTGTGAAAAACTGACCACCAATTGGATATTAGTCAGTTAATTCTAAAGATTATGAATGTGACAACATTTATGTAATTTTGTGTATGGTAATAAATATCTTTCTTTCTTTCATTATCACCACCGCCTCCATCGCCACCGCCGAGAGGAACTCCTCGGCCGCTTCCACCGCCGCGCCGCCGCCGCTTCCATCGCCGCGTCTTTGTCGCGCGGCGCGGGATTCGGCCGCCAGGCGCGCTCCCGGCGCAGAAAAACCGCCGCCGGCGCCCCGCCTCTTCGCGCCCTTTTTTCCGCATGCGATTCCCACTGAAAGATGCTTTCCATAGCCCGCGCAGCTGAGAGGCGATGGCCGGGGATTATCTCGTGGGCCGTGGACTGGAACGTGGGAAATGCGGCAAGCGGGCTTTCTGTGTTTATTCAATCGGCTCTCATGTTTCGCAGAGTTTCTGAGTTTGATTGTAACTGAATGTATATTCGATTGTTGGATGGCGTCATACATTAGATCATATCTATGTTTATTCAAACTCGTATTATATTAACGTATACGTAATTTAAGAAACATTGGCTACGGCGTCACTGAGAAACAGTTTTGGTTTAAAATACACTTCACTAGGCCACGTAGTATTTATACTCTGAGTTGAGAATAAAATAAAGCGTTATCAAACGGCAGTGACGAGAACCTCTTGCTTAAAGATCTTGATAATCACATTGCTTGTATTTTTTCAACCTTAAAAGTAAAACTTTTATAAATTTTACAATTTTCTATTCAATCTTGAGTTGAAAATTAATTGATTAACACTTATAAACGCCTTAGTGCAATGGTTTTCATGGCCAAAATGATCCAGAATGACTCACTTCAAGTGAAAACATATACTAGCGTGTTTGTCATAATACGAGCGATAAACTACTACGTTATAACTACGTTTTGGTCTCAGAAGCATTCAATTTTTCGATTTCGCTAGCCTGTATAGCACTGCAAAATTTTACGCATTTCTAAGACCCGATGTGCTCTTGTAGACTTGGGAGGTCATTGGTGTCATTTGTACACACATAACTCTAATGGTTGGCTGGTAATTTAAGGTTCCGAATACCAAAAATCGGGCTCGATTGCAGGGCCGCGCGCTGATACAGTGCTGTTGAAATTTGCCCCTTATTCCTTTTATTCAAATTATCGTTTTTATTTATTATGATAAAATATATTTTTCTTCTGGAATGATTAGAAGTACATTAAATGCTTCGAATCACTATGATCTTCTGAAAGTTACAGAAGAAGAGAAATCGCCAAGAAACTGTTGTGCAGAAACGCCAAGAAAGTGCAGTGCAGTGCAGACATTAGTAACATATGTTCATCTATTTGACAAGACTGTGGGGAATTCTTCTCTACGTGACACGTTCCATCCTGCCTCTGTGTTAGAATGTGTAATAATAAACATCTCGATCAGGTTTTATCCAGTTTCATTGATCCATCGATAAAATGCTCAATTAACCCCTTGTTTTACTTCTGAACATAAATGTTGCTTCATTATCTGTGCACGTTTACTTGAGTACAGTGGGAAATCGAGTTATTAAAATAATCCTTTCCGTGTTCTCGCGTTAATAAGTCGATTTCTGTATGTAGGGAACATAAGGGATAATGCCGAATATCTGTAGTTCATTTGCGTTTGCAATAGTTTTTAGTACACGGAAGCTAATGCTTTCTTGTCAGTTCTTTCCAAGTCACTCGCATTCATAATTCAACTAATGTAGTGTAAGGGGTAAAGGGATTTCAGACATCAAGAAGACGTCAACATACAAATATTGGACCTCACTTCCAAAGTACGGAACATACAGTTCTTCACGAGTTTTGACGTTAAATAAATAGATAAAAACAAATTTCTCGGCTTAGCGTTTGCAATGGTGTCTTTACGGTACAGTTTTTAGGATAAATGAAAACATTTACTCTCATATTATATTTGTTTCAAGTTATTAATAACAATATAAACTAAATTATAAATTCAGGGTGCACGAAAATGGTCCTTACTTTTGGATACCTGTAAATATCTGAAAGTTAGTTAAATATTTAATTCTGAAGGAAAACTGAAAATCCGAAAAGATAAGTTCCATTCTTCTCATTGAAAAAATCAAAATATATATTCATATTTCAAATCATTGTACTGTTGTTAACCACCTGTGTCTGTGAACCAAGAGTTTTTGTTCTGACATTATACAAAATCAAACGATTCAGAACTGGAAAACTTAATAATATTTGTTCGATTCAGAACTGGAGAACTCCTTAGTGTAAGGAAAAAATGGAACTTACCTTAAAATATCCGCTACAAACTTCGTTCTTAGCATTAAGTTCTCCTCTTTTTCTCGACAGATCCCCAAATCGTCTGTAATGTGGTGTATTCTTCTTGCCATCGCCATCGCCAGCACACGTGAGCGCCAAACTCTGGACGAAAACAAAAGAATTCTCTGATTAATTGAAGGCTTTTATAAGCAAATTGTGTGTAGATCTTTCGTGGTCAGGACAATCTTCAATACACTAACAACTCAAGTCTCAATTCCTTGTGACTAACCAACTGTTAATTTAAAAATCACCAGTAAGCTCCACGCCGAAATATGAGCTGATTTTCAAATTTATGTTTTAAATAATTAACATAATTTACAGTAGAACCGACTGGAAGGATTATCAATGAGGGATGCATCTGTAATAAAAAATATGAACTATGTTTTACGCGAAATGGTGAGGGTAAGTAGAAGAAGAGAAGACGTCATTGTTTGGAAGCCTTTGAAAGAGATGAGGCGAGGTGATGTTGGAGATATGAGCTATAAGGGGCGGGAGAGCTTGCTAAGAATTGAGATCGATCGTGTACTGAAGGTGCCATTTGGACTAAGAGAAATAGGCGTCTGTGATCCAAAAAATTCAGAAAAATATTTTAATCATTCATGTAAGCCTTTGATATTAGTAATCTGAATTTTCCCCGATTTTCAAATTGAGCTTCGTCAGATATGTTAAAAATATCTCAAAAGTTAAGTAATATTTCAGGTCGTTTTGACCGTTTAATCCAGACCTGCACAGCATTTTGCACTTTCACTAACCTTAGGAGCCACGCGCGAGCAACTCCGGTACAAATCCGAAAATTTAATTAAAAAATCACCCATTTAAATAAGTGGTTTACAGCATTGACGCCCCGGCGTTCAATCTACGCGCCGCGTCGTGACGTCAGGGTTCTCTCCTTCCCGCAAAGCTTCCTACCCCACACTTCTTGTACTTTCGGCGCTCTCCCGGGCAGACGGTCAGCTCTTAAGTGCAGAATGCCCGCGGGAGCAGGCGTTGAGAAGGCCTGGTTTAATAGAAACGTTTATTATTTCCGAAAATATAAGTATTACATTTTGCGTCGATAGACATTTTACCCAACATTTTATACAATCAAAATTGAAGAGCATTAAGTACTGTTTTCTAAAAGTTTACGAAAGTGCGAAAAATCGTAAAAAGAAAGTAAATATGATTATATTATAAATATTTCGTACGTTTGGAGGATGATTGTCCCAATAACAAGATATCCAAAACTTTTGCGTAGTTTGTAAGTCATTATATATCTTATGCCGCTTTCCATGCAGGAACACTCTCCACGACAGCCTTTGGAGTAGGTGTAACATATGGTCTTCAGGAGTTCCTCAGGTATTGCTTCCATAGTAGTGCGAAGTGACCGGTGGCCGAATTGTAAAGTTTCTCATCCCCATTGCTATGGACTGTTTTTTCAGGCTTGCGCCTACAAATATGTCTTGCAAGGCAAAGAGCTCATGTTGAATATAACTTTGTTAGACATTTTACACATATTTCACCGCATTTAAGAGTTTTATTTCATCCACAGAATTTGCTGTGCTGTTGTGCACTTCTATCCTACCTCGTCAGCAGAAGGAGTGAATTTGTTGAATATCTCTGTTCTTTTCGGCAGGTTCGTGTTTATTTTCGAAACCTAGAGAAATTTTGGATTTTCTGTACCAAAAGCAAGGATCGCTACCACGGAATGCTTTCAGAAATAGTATGTTGTCTTCAGATAGTTGAGTTTTGTCTACACAAGAAAACTTGGTAAAACTTGTAATTTAAAGGCCCATATACAAGATAGCCTTACCATGCCTTTGATAGGCATAGAAAAATGTTAGAGAATATTGGGACTAAAGGAGTCAAAATCACAAGAAGATCAATGACAATCTCACAGTTTGAGTGCTGAGAAACTTTATCAGTACTGGCCACAATTAAGGTATCAACACCCCCAACAGTTTGTTTTGCATTGAAATTCTCAGATGTAAGTCGTGGGAACGATTAGCAAAGAAATGAGGCGCTATTAATCTTGTTCATTCCAATGAAAGAATAATTTTAAAGGTTAAAAATGAATTGACATTGTTTCACCAAGCATGACCTTTGGTGCTGTTCTTTGGTGACACTACATAGCCGCTCAACTGAATTAGTTATCTTCTCTTGCGTGTATCATCAGGGTACTCATCAAACACTATCGTGGCCTTTCTGGCTTGCCAGTGCTATTAGGGTTCAGATAACTCCAAAGCAACCTTGTGTAATTGAAACTATAAAACATGTTTCTCAAAATATAGCAAAAATGCAACATGTATTTGAACAATGTAATGTAATATGAAAGCATGATAACAAAATATGTACAATTTATATTAAAATGAATAAGTAAATAAAAAATGTAATACCTTTAAAATAATTCAAAACAAAATAATCTGTTTAAGAAATATACAATTTTTTTTGTTCAACCAAAAGAGGAGCGTTTAAAGAAAAGCGTAAAAATGGGTGTTTATGCACGTAGCGTTTCTACAATACCACTTTATCAAATTGCAACATATTGGTACCAATCAGACGATGAAATTAATACTTTGCATTTTTGGTAACAGTAGATTTTTTTATTAAATCTTAATTGTGAGGTAATTTGAGAAAAAAAGGAATTGGCATGAACATTTTGAGTTTTTTCTATCTTAACGACTGAAGCTTTTCCTGAAAGTCAGAAGAAATTCAATTTACGTATTTCAGAGACGTACTTGAGCGATTAAAACAACTTTCAGGACTCCATCAAGTTTTGGGTGGTAGCCCCTTAATTAGACCTTATTTTACGACAATATTTTGGAGATCAGGAGACATTACCAAGGTGCTGAAACGTCTAGTGGTGCGGGATGAAGAAAAAGTAATCGGTAATAACAGGTGGTATTGCAATGTTGACCCAGAATGGTGATCGGTACGAGAATACTGTTCTATTAGATTGGATGGTTAGTTATTCCGGGCGCGTCAACGGTTAATATCATTGGTCCCGAAAGTGCAGTTCATGATCGCGGGAAGTGACGGTGATCTCCCTCTGCTGGAGGATGAGCTTCGGCGGCGACTCGCCGTCGATTAACCGGGTTTTCCACAACCAGGCATCTCCCATCGGCGGGGCACCACCACAACCGGGACAATCTCTAAGCCCCCGACCGCTCTCCCGGCATGTGTGGTAGTGTAGTGCATGTAAATGTGTATGTAAGGGGTAGGATAGGATAAGGAATGGAAGGAAAGATTGCGCGCGGTCTGTGGCCAATTTGTTAGAGTACTGCTCCGGCATTCGCCGGGTGTTGATTGGCGAAAACACGGAAAACTTCCAATCATGGCTGCCGGCCTCTAGAATTCTCCTCCAGAGAGCGACTGAACTCGATCTAGCTACCGAGCTAGTGGCGAAAATCCTGCCACCCTCGGGACTCGAGCCTGGGACCTTCCCGGTCAGAGAGACTGCGGTGACATCAGTTGATGCCCTGAGCCACCTCTCCCGATGGGTTCTATTAGAATCAGTTGCTTTTCTGAAATGATGTTAATGCTGTATTGCACAATCTATCCACTGAAACGCTAATTGCAAATTGCAGAGAGATGATCCCTGCTCTTCCTCGAAGAAAATCTCAAATGTTTGTGACATACCTGCGAACTAAATGATGGAGTACATGAGTAAAAAGAGGGAATTGACACACAAGAGCGGCCACCATGGGAATAGATATCTTAAATTAATATTATTATTAATAATCACAACAACAATAATAATAATAATAATAAATAATACAATCTTTCGGAAGATTTATGATATTTGCACAGTGGTGTCGCTTTTTGAAACTGCAATTTACAGAAATCTGGTTTCTAGTACGTTCCACCACACTTATATCCGGACGATATCCTGACAAATGTGAATGATGCGCACTTTACCGAAGAGTACATGTGAATGATATGCATGAAACAGAATGAGGAATAATGTGAAAAAATAATATTCTTCTATGATAATCTCTCTCTCTCTCTCTCTCTCTCTCTCTCTCTCTCTCTCTCTATATATATATATATATATATATATATATATATATATTGAAACGCACCGCGCCTCTAAATAGAAACGCGATACATTTCAACTTAAACAACCAGAGAACATACAAACGGCGCGAGCATAACTAGGCAGCATGGCAACACGGAGGGGGAAGGGGGGCGCCACGTGGAGCGCGAGACACGAGGGGAGGACAGCGAGAAGTCGGTTGAGAAGGGGAGACGAGCGGAAGCCACGCTAGCGGACGGAGGTGGTGCGCGAGCGGTGCGAGTTATTTGGGGAAAAGTACCCCTAAGTGCTGAATAACTTAATAGACTTGCATAGTGTTACATTTCGGACCGTTAAAGAAGTGTGATGCAGACCGAACAGCATTGGGAAGTCAACGGATAGAGTGTATGGTAAACCGAAGAGTGTGAAACCCGCCTGTAGCGTGAGCACATGCATCGCGAACGTAGGTTTTGGGGAAAGATAGAATGTGTAGTGCACAAGACAGTGACTGAACCAGTGATCATTTGTGAGACCGATCAAGCAGTGTCTGACGGGTTTTCAGTGTATAGGAACTTTCCATAATGAAACTGTATGATGACGCGTGAGGAGAACAAGAACACGTGGGTATAGGTTACCGATATTTCACCGGTGATTCAGAGAGTAATATAGTGTAACGTGTTTAGCATAATCAGTTACAACCCAAATCTGGAGTTCAGACTGTCAGGACAAGCATAAGTTAATTAGATGCACTAGTGTAGAATATACGCGTGGAGCAGCGTGAGGGGCGAACACTTGCCTACTCATCTCCGGCTGGGGGCCGAACGGCTCCGGGACCACGCGACGGGAGCCGAAGCCGCCGCCACCATCGGCGCCGGGCCCCAACGAAGCGACGTAACCCAGGTGGTAACAGGTATGATGCTAGCATTGAAGGTATTAAGTTTTGGTACCAAAACATAGTAATCATTGCATAGGGGATCAGTGTTCGAAAGTGTAATAGTGATATTAGATGAATAAACATCAAACTGTCGTTGTATAATAAACTGTATGTATTTATTGTACCCCGAACATCCCAGGGTCCACATTCGCGAAAAAGATCCCGAGCCCTGCCTGAAACAAACAAATTTATTGTACCGTGCCACTTCACGGGTAAGTCACGATTGACCCCGAGCAGTCGGTTCGTTACAATATATATATATATATATATATATATATATATATATATATATATAAACTGGATATTGGTATGTATATAAGAGCGAAAATCCGACACCGTTAGACCAATATCTATGAAATTTGGCACTTCTACGTATTTTTTCACCAAGAAGGTTTATGTGTTGTTAAATCTGTAGTAAATCCACTATATGGCGCTGTAGAACAAAACAAAAAACTAAATGCTCACATCAAATGTAACCTGCAACAAACTCGACATCATTTTGAATCTATATCGTTAAATAACTCCTAAAGGAGGCGTTCTAGGGCCTTAAAAAACGGCCCTGGCCGAAGGCCTCAAAGAAACGAGGCCGAAGACCTCAAAGAAAACCTGCCGAAGGCCTCAAAGAAACATTTCTCACACCGTAATCTATGGTATGAACTCTTCCTGAACATTCTATTACATTTTTGTTGGTCCGGCGCTTCCCGATATTACTTCATTTGCTCAGAGATTGGCAGAATCTGCAAGTAAATGTGAATGAGAGGGACAGAGAGCGACAGAGACAGAGACAGAGACAGACAGGGACAGGATGAGGGAGGGAGAGACAGTGAGTAACGGAGATGGGAGGGGAAAGAAGGAGATGAAGCGCAGAACATTGTCTGCCGATTTTTCCTAGTCGTAGGATAAAACTGGGGAATTACTTAACTTGGCATATTCAAAAACAACATTCCTGTTTTTTAGATTTGAACCGTAGGACTTTCGGACGATAGTAGATTCCAAGGAGACGTAATAGGAGAAAGTCTAATCACTTCTCTATTGTGAGATCTTCTAGTAGATAGGCATGACACATCGCAATTCAATTCTGCAATCCAATGTGAATCTCAAACTTTCATTGGTTAACGGGATCAGAGCGGCTGCTGGCCATACACTTTGTTGAAGACAATTGAATTTAAAATTTATAATCGCAAACCTCACAAACATTCATCGCTATCCAGTATTAGTATTGCTAACATTACATTATTTTCCACTGCCGCAGTTATTTTCCTACATCAAACGGAAGGAGATCTTGCTATTTCTCCAACATCCTTATAGGGGGCATAAAATGTCCTTGCTCTTCCAGCCCACGCAGGACCCTGGCAAATGGATCGTCGCTTTTTTTCCGGGCGGTAACAATGGACCTTGAATACAATGTTTACTCCAAGAAAGGATGATACCGGCGCGTCATATTAATAGTCAGGTGCTTAAAAATAATGCTCTTGTCTCCAGGCGCAAGGTCGTTTGACTTTAATCCTCGTAATGCGCAGGTAGGGGGCGGCCCGACGAGATGCAGTCGGGGCTCATTTCCGTTGAGAGAATGTGGAAAGGAGAAAGGAGGGAGTGCCGAGAGAAGTGCAAGACAAAGCGACATGAGAGAAATGACAGAAGGAAATACCCATGAGAAAGTACAGAATACACACATATACTACAAAAACGGGCAGTATTTTCATCTAGTTTTGTTTATTGAAGATATGGCGAAGCTATAGCGAACATATTCAAGTTAGTTCTTCATTTATGAGTTGTAATTCATGATAATTAATACTGCATCATTGTGACAGGTGAAGTGATTTCTCTTTCATTAAGATATGTGGGAAAATGTTTCCCTGTTTTTTAGAAGAATTGAAAGTAAATATGTCGAAGCGACCAATGTATTATCAGTCATGCATGAGGTTTGGGAACACGTTCATACGAAAGGAAGTGGAAACAAACGATTACTTGTGTTGATGGGGACTAATGACAAACTCCTTCCCTACTTCTCATTGTATTTCGTGTGTTGATCTCCCAACCTTCCATATTCTTAACGAAGTAATGCAAACAATTTTTCTCCTAATTTGCACACTTATGACACAATGCAATTTTCAGATTCCCTACAATTATTAAAAAGTTTCTTTTAGTATTTTCATCATCACTTTACATTTGAATGTTTTTTATGTACTTTGAGTAAAACTGATATTATGCAAGTGAATTAACTAAACGAAGCAAAAGTTAAAACAATGATCAGAGTATAGTAGAATAAATAAACATTATCCTATAAGGAGTCAGGCTCAAATGACCAAAATAAAATACAAAAAAACAAGAAACAACTGATGAAAGAGGTCAAAGGAGACGAAATGAAACTGCAACTAAAGAAAACGTAACCCTAGACGCAACAAAAAGCAAGAAACCAGAAGAAAGCGGCAAACGAGGCGGAAAGCGAACAACAGCTGGAGGGAGGAGTCACAAATAACGGGTGGCAAGGGAGGCGGAGTACGCGCCTGCGCATCGCGCCCGCCGCGTCCCTCCCACGCGAGGAGGCTCCGATGGCCGCCCACGCACACACGCCTCCCCCGCGCGCCTCCCGCCGCGCTCCAGGCCCGAAGGCCGAAGGGCGGGCGAGGCGCGCGGTGCAAATGTTACCTCGCGCCGCGTAGGCTTTGAGTGAAGAATCTACTCGTGGAATAGAAACACTTCAGTTTGCCGTGTCATTTAGTCAAATTTTCCATGCCGTTCAATGAGAGCCGAAATATCCGTCTTTAATTAATAGTTTTACGAATTCTGATTTATTGTTAGGACGTGCATCATATCATTTACCCTGATATAGTATAAAGTATATACTATATGTTGTCAATATCGAGTGTCTAATTTATTTCAGTTAATTTTCACTCGTCTTATTATTGCTAAGAACCATTCGTTATTTGAACATTCTGAAATAGGACGTCTTTTCACTATTGAACTTCTCGTTAACAAGATATTTATTATTAGAAATTATCTCGGCTGGGATGGTGTTCCGCTGGTGTAAGGAAGCCTAGATTGGAAAACCACAGCAAACCAACGTGTAGGTCGGCACAGGATCTCGTCATCTAGCGGGTGGAGTCACCTCTCGCACGTCTGCGATAAACACAGGCACTACATGTGCGGGACTTGTGAGATTAGCAGTTGACATTCCCGAAAACATCAATGAACGAATGAACCATCAATCAAAATAAAATACATTTCTGTAAACAAAGTCCTAGCAATCAGAGACCAATTTTCACACACGTTAGAAATATGTTGGAACACTCTAAACATTCCGCACTTTGTACAGCATTATCAGCGGGAGTAAACATTATATTTTTAACCCTAGAGAGGTGGCGGTTACATTAGAGGTGGCGCGGGGCCCTTTTTGATCCCTTTGAGTTATTTCTTTATAATATTATATCTAGCAACAAATAAGTGTGAAATTAGTTATTTTAATAATTATCAATAATTTATAAGGTAGTATTAACATAATGCAATATTATAAACAAACATGCAAATGAGAAATTGAAAAAATAAAATGACAAAATTATCATCTATCTTTAATTTTATATACGGTGTGGAGTGATAGTGGCTCGCCACAGTGACCCCATTTACATTTTCCTGAATATTTCAATGACAAAGGTATCTGAAAATTCAATAAGTTTCATTTTCTAACATTCTCATACAAAAAAGTAAACTATGAATTGAAAATGGTTGTAAGTCAAACAACACAACTTAGAAAAAATACGAAACTTATGATGTTTGTATTGGTGTCACAAATATTTATAAATGAAATATTGCATCTAAAATTTGGAAAGAAATATGTTGCATGTCAACAATTTATTACTCTTCTCACTGAACTACAATGTTTACATAAAAAATCACGATGATCTTTACAAACTTGTTTTCTGAATTTAGCACAAAAAGTTGAGTTTTCCTCAACTTATTCATAATATCAAATAAATAAACAATACACTTCACGCTGACACTTTCTATCAATGTACCGGCGACTGAAGCACTGCTGCAAGATCTTCGCACTGCCGACGGATGTGGTGGCGCGGAGTCAGACAGATCATTTTGCACGACGGCTCGACTGTTATCGCTCTTCCAGGAACCCCTTGCGCTGTCGCGAAGTGCTTATATCTTTCAAACAAAAGCTAAAGAATGTGGTGAAATGTATGTGAAATGTAATACTTTTATCTCGCAAATTTAGGCAACTGCAGCTAAGCAAAGATGCTTGGGGTCATAGGGACCCCGCGCCACCTCTCTCGGGTTAAGGGCTGAGATACCAAATTAAACAGAAAATCTGAACGTATCCAGAAGAATCAAAAATTAAATATATTTTGTAAAAGAAAAAGTTAAGAAAAGGTTTTAAAATGTCTCGTTTTGAATGTTACTGTGAAAGGAACATAATTCCGGCCTCACCTGTCCCATGCACGTTTGCAGTATATTTCCCACATGTTTACCACATGTTAAACGGAGAATTCTGAAATTTATGTGTTTTTTTATTAGGAAATACTTTTCTAAACCTTGGGGTAGCGGTTAGTGCAGTGGCTCTTCTGGCTATTGAGAAGGAAATTATAAATAGCAAGAAGAGTGGAGGCCTCGCGGCTAGCTCTTGGTCAGCGTGTTCGCTTTCCATAACGCGACCTCTAGTTCGATTCCCAGTCGAGACAAGACTACAGTCTGCGTTTTCCTTGCAACATCCCAGTATATGTTGCGGTGTGACGATGAGAAAATTCACTGTTCAGGTTGAGAAGACCGGAATACGTTATGGGGATGCTAACCACACGCACCCCCTTAACCTCATTTTTCGCAAACAAATTCCAACGTTTGTGACAACCCTTACCAGGGGGTGAGGGAACTCACGAAAATGTAATAGAATGTCCAAAGAGGCCTCGTTTTGCAAATGAAGAAATGAGAATCGTAACAAGTTCCCAAAGGATATTGAAAACCTATTTTGAGAGCCTAGGATGCATTCTTTCCGAATTGCGCACGGTGGTGCGTCGCATCGTGACGTGCGTTGCGGGTTGCAGGGGTACCTGACATTCTTACTTTACCATCATCTGCGAAATTCCATTTTTTCCATTTTAAAATTTTTTTCTGCGGTAGTGAAGGTAATTGCCTATCCAATAGAAGTAAACTCGTATGGTTTGGCGATGGTGGTTTCTTATGATGGTACAAAACAGTAATACTCCCTTAACGTTTTGTATTCTTATAGAAGGGATTATAATAACATTAACAGAAAAAAGGTAAAAATAGAATGTAGGATGAAAGTTTTCTTGTAATGCTAAAAAACAATGAGATTTGGACGGAAATACACGTTTTACGGGTTCCGGATGTCTGAAAAGCTTTTATTTCGCCCTTCTGTCTGTCCAATCACCTGTCTGTTTGGCTAACTTGTGTCATTATTCGAATCATGCAATGACATTTTGACCCACTGTGCGGCCCACGGAGGCAGCTTGTGGCGCGAACAGCCCACGCGCGCCGGCTGCACGACCGACGACCGCGAGGGACGTCGCAAAGACGCCACCGCCGCTGGAAATACCAAACTCCACCGATGCGTTAAAGCAAACGTCGTCCCGCGCGCCTCCTCCTTCACCCCGCTCGCTCCCTTCCCGCCCGCGCCATTCCGACGGGCGACGCTGCCCTTGGCCCTCTACCACCCTCGCGGCCGCCCGCGCGCCCATCTATTTCTTCTACTCCTATTTATTCTCATCCTCCTCTTATTTATCCTCCTCCTCTTTCTACTTCTCCTCCTCTTTCTACGTCTCCTCCTCTTTCTACTTCTTCTCCTCTTTCTACTTCTTCTCCTCTTTCTACTTCTTCTCCTCTTTCTACTTCTTCTCCTCTTTCTACTTTTTCTCCTCTTTCTACTTCTCCTGCTCTTTCTACTTCTCTTTCTACGTCTCCTCTTTCTTCGTCTCCTCCCCTTTTTATTCCTCCTTTCTTTCTTTCTTCTTCATTTAAACGTTTTGTTTGGATCGAGCACAATACACTAAATAACGCATTAGTCTGATTTTAATTAAAACTTTTGATTAAAAAATTATATTTCTCTCGTCGTTAATATTATATATACTTCGTACACATAAATAATTTAATGTGTTTGTGATCATTATTACTTTAAACTATATCTTACGAAGCTTTTAAAGTAACAACAATTTTTATAATTTGGTGTTTTATAAAATCAAATCACACATTACACACAACAATAATTATTCTTTAATATATTTTATAATAAACTAGCTGACGTATCCCATGTTGCCTTGTTATTTATTTATCAAAAGCATCTCTTAGGTAGGAAGTGTAATGAATTCCATTCACGTTTGCCGCTCCATTGTCCATGTGTCCATGTGTCCCTCTCACACCGTACCACCCGATGCCACTCAGTGGCGTAGTTAGAGAGGGGCAGGGGGGCGGTCCGCCCCGGGTGTCACCATTTTAGAGGTGAAAAGAGGTTAGAAAATTTATAGGTTTTGTACATGGTAGCATAGATTTTGATGAAATTATACATAAGTTTGGCGCCCTTAAATCCGGAAAAGTGTTTTTATGAAAAACATACATTTGTTAATTCGTAACTAATGAAAATTGCTAGTAACAATGTTGACATTCAATTACGTAAAACCTAATTGCAGTATCGGAAAGTATTTAGTAGGAATTCGTTTTTGGCCTTTAAAAATATTTAATACTTTAATACTTTTTCATCGACACAGAGAAATCTGCGAAAACTGAAAGAATTGACGTTTGAATTTCATTCTAAGGAATGGGAAAGTTAGATAAGAGGTAGTCTTTGAGAAACCGCTTATAAGCACTAACTTTCATTCTAACCGGAATAAAAAAAGAAAATTTGTATAAAATATAATCACAAAATATATTTGTAACAATAGAAAGTAATAAAATGAAAACAGTAGCGTAAATTATACCCGAAAAATGCTCTACGGCGAACGGAGAATTTCTTAAAAATGAGAATATCCTAATCTCTTGATAATTTGGAATTCTTACAATCTCCTGGTTAAGTGTATATTAGTTATGATACATGTGTTGGGGAATATAGAACGGTATTTTCACACTTGGAGTTTTGCAGAAAAAGTGAAAAATTCTGCGCATTTAGTAAGGTCAATAGTTGTCGATAGTGGATGCCTACGAGCCAGTTTAGTTTGACGTCTTGTGATTAATGATATTACTTTAAGCTTTATCGTTCATGCCACGTTGAAATCCAATTAAAAATAATTCTTGAATGTAAGCTGAAGGAAATGTAATGTTTTTGTTTCACTGTACAGACTAGAAGCAATGGTCCAAGAAGACGAGGAATCGAGAGACTATGAGGTCAAACATTACCATCACGAGGAGCTCAAGCCCTTAAAAGCCATATGAAAATTAGCATAGCGTTCACGCTGTGTTGATAACATTCTAAATTTGAAGCGTCATCTAAAGAAGCAGTTTTTATATTGTGATTTCAAATACTTACCAGCGTGTTTACTTTCTTCATTGAACCAATATAAGTTTGTCATGAAAGCTTGTTTTGAACACCAGTTCTCGGCTCAATAACAAACTCATAATACGCTTCCTTGCACATTAACTGTTCTCTGTTCACATTAATGTTCACAAATGAATACAATGGAACGAAGGATCGGAACGGGAAGTGCCGACCAACGCAACAGCGACTGAATCAGTCGAGGAAGCGACCTCCCCTTCCAGTGACGAATGTTGCTGTCGTAAGTAGCTGCCGTTGTAAAATTAAGTAATAACGCACAACTGCAGGTGCTGAATGAATGCAATATTTATTATCCGGTTATACTAAGAATAGCATTGGAAGATTATGCAAAAGAATAATTATTGACCTAATTATGGAATTATAGAATATATTTTGCGACTGCCTGTGTGGTAGACGAATAATTGTTCGTGGATAAGTCTTGCAATATTACGAAAGTCATTGACGACATTGCAGTACGACAAGAATAAATTGCCTTATAATTTATTATTTTCAAGGGAAGTATATGTAAGTATTAAGATTGTGTACTGAATCACACTTAGTTTTAAATAATGTTGAAGTCTTGATTATTATATTTATAACTTTTCATTTAAAATAAATCTACTTTCTTTAAAAACTACCATACGAAAAAGTAGTAAAATTATATCATTAACAGAATAATAAAATAATTTAATCTAGAAACCAACATAAAAAGATGTTAAATTATTCAAGTAGTCTGTTGCTAGGACTTATAATTATTTTTTGGCTTCACTTTACATTAATTGTTATTCCCATGATTTATAAGCAGTCAAATTTTCTAAATGCACAAAACCTCTAAAAGCAGCATGTTCTTTTAAAAGTTACATTCACTGATATCTTTAAAAAAGCGGATACACCAGTTTAATATCATTTAAGGATTTTTACGAAAGATTTATACTGAGTAGTAAAGAAGTTTAAAATCATTTAATAAATTAAAAAATAGTGTTATTAAGAGACCAGAAAAATCACTTCAATTACGTTTTTAAAAATCCTCAGAAATTGAAAAATTCGTAATTCCACAGACTTTTGTTTCAATTTTTATATTACTACACTGACTATAACATTTACTTTTTAAACAAAAACCTATTTTTACTTCTCAACTAGAGAAAGAAGAGAAAAAAAACAGATGAAAATCATTGATAGATTTGTTAAACAATTCTTGGTACGGTGATGTTTTATTCATGAGCACACGGCTCAGAAATAAAAAGAACTTCAAGTTTATAAATACGTACAAAAGAGAAAATAAAATATCTAGTAATGCTACAACGACTTATTTCAATTTTCTCCGTATCATTTGAATTCCAGTAACTGCCCCATCTAAAATGGAAGTTTTGATAAAAGAAATGAGCCAACCATACTACACGACCTGCGCAATACTCCACTCAAGCGCCCTGATTTTCCCTCGGCGAGTGCTGGCAAGGCGACTGGTCAGATAAAGGAACCTGCCCGCGAAATGAACGCGAACCGGTTCGGGAGCCGTATCGCCGCAGATGGGAGGATTACAAGTCCGAAACGCACGGTAGCCGACGGGGTGCGCTTCCACATTCCGTGCAATACAGATGTATGATTCACCCGATATTGAAACATTTATGGGCGAAAGTTCACGAAGTTGCTGAATAATGTTTACATTGTACTTATATGTAACAATGTTTCACAATACAAGAAGGCAAGGTTTTCACAAGGCAAGAAGACAGAATGTCTGGAAAAGAAACAAATAGCTACAATAAGAAATCTTGAACTCAGTCAGGGTTATTATTGAAGTGTTGCAATCAAGATGTTACAGCCTAAACAGATCTTGCCACAGAGCAAATTTTAGATCCTGATGAGTGAACTGATATTTCTGACAGCTAATAATACAAACGTCACATCTTTAGATAAAAATTGTTTCCGTCACTTCTACGAAATATCAAAAAGGTTGATATTTCGAACTTATGAATAGATAAAGGAAACATTCCTCACAATGTTCTTTCCCTTCTTACTCTAAGAATGAAAATATAATACACAAAAAAAGCTTCTTGGTTCAAATAAAGTTTGGGAAGTAGGTAGTTATAGCCGAATATGAGATTGCGAAGAAAAGAGTAGTATAACTGTTTTAAAATCTGGAAGTGACTACTCTTTTAGCATTACCTTTATTTTTGAGGGATGTAGAAGAAATGATGCGATATTGTGATAAATTGTTGGGATAAATTGAATTAGTGAAAGAACACGTGAGTAAATCCGTGGAGGGGGGTGAAAACAAATTCGTAAATAATAATTGACCAATCAGAAAAATGGATAGGGTTCGAGTAATCGAAATGACATGCGTATGAAGCGAGAAGAAACGCGTTTGGGTACTAGTTCGCGCAGGACTCTGGGACAAATGAAGAGCGGGAAACATGAACAAAGCAGCAAACGATGTTTGGACTGGATGGCGATCGGATGGGAGAATGTTGTTGTTATGTTGTTGCTAAATGAGGATAAAAAGTCTGAACTTTAACGCGAGAGTTGTGAAAGCGAATGGAAGTGTGATAGGTAATAACGACCTCTTTAGACGAGAATTATCATGGGATTTCGGAAGTACTTGTGAACATATGAGTGCGCGCAGACATGATTGTGTGGATTAAACAGCAAGATGGAGATGGAACGAATTGGGAACGACGGTCAAGAGTGCTGTCCTGCTGCAACAGGAAAGTAAACAATGGGAAATTTTGTTAAAAATTGAGATAATGTAGGAAGATCAAGTCTTGTTAAATTTTAAGAATTAATTTAATATTTGAAAGAAGTCAGTGGTCATGCATGCATTTAGGGAGGGAGATAAAAATTATAAATTGCAAAAGTAACAATGAGTGATTAAGAATAATGTTTTGTTAATGTTTTTTGGGGGATTTAGATTTATTTTATCAACTGGGATGTTTGTAATTTATGTTAGTTCTCGCAGAATATATCTAGAAATATATTATCCGATAGAAGTAAGTATTATTATTTTCTGTAACAGCGAGAAGAATTCCCGATCCCATGTAGAAAGACAATTACATGCGTAAATATTGCACCGTCGAGATCCTGTATAGGCGGCCTATCAAACCCGCTCAAGAAAAATGTTCTCATGACCGGACTTTCTCTAATATTATTAGTATTTTAATATCTAAATAATTAATCGTAGCAGAAGAGAAAGAGGAAAGGTCGGTCAGAATATGAATCAATTCAAATTGTGAAGTAATAAATATGATTGTCTTTGCAAAACGCATTTCCACGTATGACAGTAACTGAGCTCATGAGTCTAAATATCCAGATACAAAGGATTTTTCTGTATTAAATATTAATCGTAGGTTCATGTTATTTACACCATTGGGGAGGGTTGTATGACACCTGAGCAAACCATTTCTTCCCCTGATTTTGCAACCACTTTACACATCAAGCTGAGTGGCTCATGTGGACATTTACTGTGCAAACTCTCTGAAATGAGGCGTATATGCCACCAGCCCTTCCAAAACCTACACCCATCCCTAAAGCAAAGGTTGTCTCTAATTTTCTTGGCACTGTTCTCACATTTCTCTGGAGGGAATGAGAAATTGTCGCAAACTTACAAGAGAAGCAAGACTCGCAACTGCAGGTAACTTTCAGTTGTCGCAATTTTATGAATTCGACAGTACCTAGACTCTTAAACTTAATTTCGAGTATTCAGTTGGCCTAATTTTATGAAGTCGACAGTCAGGAATAATTAAAAAAAACAATAATTTTTGTTTCCTTATAATGAGTACAGAATTTAATTAAATAAAAATATTAATACTGCAGCAAATACTTGGCAATTATTCACACGGTATTGTGAAATAATGTTTTTGTGCTGTACCTGGATTTTTAGATACTAGACATCTAAAGAATTGACACCTAAAAATATATATTTACTTTGCCGTAAATAATAAATACTTTCCTTGCATTTACTATCGCCTCTTGCCTTTAGTAAGTCAGTTTTAATAAATTTAAAGATTCGTAAATGAAAAGGCTTGAAATTGGAAACATGTTCAAACGCAATAAAGAAAGAATTGCAGGAACCATTTGTGCAGCATTTATATATTATTAGTCATTTTTTATACAATCTGGGTTTTATTTAATGTATTTATCCAAAATATTATTGCATATAACTTAAAGAATTCATTTGAAATTAAATTCGACTTGTGGTTTGAAGCAGCGAAAGCCGCTCGGCCTTTTAGCTGCATTCAATCTACTAATACATGAACTATTTTCTTTCTTTATAATGGCCGTACGGCTCAGCCTTGGCCTAACAACAGCGTTATCAAATTCTCCTGGAGTCTTTCGCGCTACAAGGTTAATATTTTCACATGAGATATGAAAGTTACATGAGACTACCAACACTGAATTACATGGTGCCATTAGTATCACTGCCAATATTACGGAGTAATATTTTTATCATAAAATAAGACACTATTATCATATTGAGAAACATCAATAAACTTCACAGCGCCATTTGAAAAGGAAATAATAACATAAATATGCATCTGCTCTTCTTGATCTGTTACATTTAAGTTATATTACTAAAATGTAACAGATCAAAAATGTATAAGCTAAAACAAAACGTTGACTTCAGCAATTCAGTTAGTATCACAACCAACGCTTTTGTAACACATACTAATAAAGGGCTGTTTATATTTAGAATTTTCTTTGAAGATCAGTCTTATGTGCGATAACACTACATTGCAGATAACACTGCTACAACTATAGAATTTCACTGCACTTATTCACGGACGATTCACGCGCCGAATAAAAAAATGACTAAGTAGTATACGAGAAAGTAAAACGAAACGGAGTCATCCAGTGGCTGTACACTACTGCTGAAGAGTTTGGGTGCATGTGTGCATTCGGTATTTCAACCATAAAAGTACACGGTTCGTGGTATTTCAATTTTTTGTCGATATGTTGAGTGAACAACGAATCAAATGAGAAATTTTTCGGTCTTTTTGGTGCTATGCTCGGTATCTCTCTAGTGGAATTATGTTATACTAAACAGAGATATATATGGGGTACAAATGAAAAAGTAATTTCCTGTATTGCTGATAAATGGCATTTGTAGAATGTTAAAATCAACTATTTTTTGTATTACAGCTAAGGTTCAAAATTCAATTACTGCGACAACGAAACATTTCGATAAGTGCGTTTCGTGGTGGCAAATATTATGCGTGCATCCCACGGACCGCAATTTCTCTCTGCCATTTGAAAACGGAATGTAATTGTTTCGTTTACCCACACCCGCTGCGCACGCGTACTGCTCAGTTCCGAGTGTAGGCGGAATTGGAGCTGTGACTCCCATCGCAAAACTGATTTAGCGAAATACATAAAGAAAGGAATTTATTATGAGTCAGCATTTGCAGGGTTCAGTAAACAAATAGCCATGGGCTCACTTTTCCAATTACTCCTCTATCAGAAATATGAGAAACATTAAAAAAAAGAGACAACCTACACGTGTAAATCGAAAGGTGATAATGTATACAACAATAAATGTAGTATTTTATGTTGTCAAAGATTGAACGTAGGCGTCGTGAGGTTGTACTTACATTTTTGTTTGCGTTGTGTTTGAGTCATCTGTTGTCTTCCTCTTCAGGGGCACGGAAGGATTCGATTATTTTCTGAGAAGTACTCAACATTAGGGATGCGACATCGATTACAAAACATAGATGTTTCAAAACATCGATCAACTTAATTTATGTTAATAATAATTCGCGTAAAAACTTTGGACGTTTTTGGATATAACTTGGTCAACTTTTTGTATAATTCTTTTCTATTATGTAAAGAAGAATGCTTATTTTCAAACCAAATTCACAATTTTTTTCTAGGTTTAGTGAAATTTTGTAGTACACTTAATCCTCGAAACAAGAGAAAACTTACGTCTAGATGAGAATTCGTAAAAACTTCCCCCATTCCTCTTTTCCACCCTCTAAAGCAGAATTTAAGTGCGCATATACTATTTTTTTCGAAACGAAGAGACAAACCACCCAAAGGAATACATATTTGGACGCCCATGAAATATCCTACTAAATAAACTTTGATTCATTCCAATAGCGCAAAAGGCGCATAGGCTTCTAGTAATGATGGTCAAATTTAGAATTGATTCCAACGGAAGGGGAAGGATTGGATGAGTGGCGAAGGGGAGGGGATGATTGGGCGGGACGGAAAAGGGAGATTGGAACCAGGGGAGCGGGTAGGTTGGAGAGGGTGGCGCGCGAGGGAGTGGAGCGAGAGTAAAAATAAAATTAATTTTAATTTACGCTAGTAAAAGGATCCATTTCTTTTTTTTTCTAATGAATGATTGTGATCAGAAATATCCGAGAGTCGGGTTACTTTCGCTATTTTTAAATATGTTAATGCAATTTCAAATTATTTATCATTGCAACCAAAACAAACTTTTATAATGTATTTAAATTGGTTAGTTATATAAGCCAACAAAATTGCTGGTAAAATGAGATGTAAAATCATGTGTTGACTCAATATATATCTAGTGGAATTCTGTATGTATTTGATGAACATTTAAAAAATAATATGTATCTATACTCCAAAAAGCACTATATTACGATACGATGCTACATTTTAAAAAGTTTTTTTATTCATTTTTCGTGGTAGATCACGAACCATGATGAATTTAGTATGTCTGAGTTTGTGATGTTCGATTCTACAATTTTACAAGAATGTGTATGTTAAGTAATGTGTTCTTTCCATTCCTGATATCTTGGTTTTGTCAAGCCATGTCCTGTGTATCGTTATTGCAACAATACTTACGTAGGAAACAAAGGGAACGTCGACATTTTGAGGAAAGCAGCTCATTCTCCTTACTTTGTCCTTAGTTAGTACCTAGGTAATAAGATAAAGTATTGGAAAGATGCAGTGACGATATTTTGTCGAAAAACGTATCTTGTGAGGCCCTGATGTTGGAAAGTGAATAAATCTTGTTCATGATGTGGTAAATTACTTCTTCTAAAACGTTCTACAGTCCGAATCCATATTTTGTGGGACTTTGATATCAAGAAATGAGTTGACGGCAAAACCTCTTTTTGTTCGAAAGTGGTCAACATTAGCGCCTAAACCATTTAGACAATTTTCTCCAAAATAGACATTCCGCGATCGATCTGGCCGAACTCGAACCTCCGCGAACTTCAAACTGATATTTTGATTTTGCTGGTACTTTATACGAAGCCTTAAAGACATTTTCAAATTTTTCTCAAAAGTGGCTCCAATTTTTTAATTCCCCATCTCGAATAGAAGAGGATGTTTACAAAAATGGCGCGATGAACTCTGAACATTTTCGATGAACTCTGAATTTTCGAAAATTGTTAAAGTTCAATTTCCCCCCTACAACTGTAAAATTTAAGATGGAGATTTTTCCCTTTATGATATCTATTCTAAAATAACAGCTCCTAAAACCACGCAATGTACAATTTTTTCAATATCTGATCGTTTTTCCGTAATATTTGCTTAAATAAAAGCAATATTTTTTTGTCTAATATGGTTATAATTTTTTCTGAATATTTCCCCCTCGGATAGAACAAGTGGCGCTTTAAACAATGGTAAATGTCTCTTTTTTTGTTGAACTCTGAATTTTCGAGAATGGCAAAAGTTACAAATAATGCGAGAAAGTATGCGATATTGTAGCACCATCAGTTCTTTCTGTCTAGGGTCGCGGGCAACTGCAGACCCTCTCGGCCGTGTCCGCGCGGCTGGAGCAGTCGCCGCCGTCGCCGCCCCCGCCAAGCCCCAGTCTCGATGCCCGACCTCGCCAGCGTCCGCGTCCGCCTCCGCGTTCTCGTATTGATCGGGCGAGGCGCGACGGGCAGCGGTGGCGGGGGTGGGACGCGGGCGGGATGCGAGCTGTGGTCCGCGGGAGGGGAGGGGCGGGGCGGGGTGCAGGCGGGGTGCGAGCGGCGGTCTGCGGGTCGCGGCGGCGGCGGCGCCGTGCCGAGCCGCGGCGGGGCCCGACGCGCGCGGGTGCGGTCGGCGGCGGCGGCGGCGCGGAGGCGGCGGGGGCGGCGGCGGGGGCGGCGTGGGTGCGACGTAGCGCCGGCGCCGCCCGAAGAAGTGCGTCGCACGCGGAGAGGCGCGGCGCCGGCGAAGCGCGCTGCGGAGGCATGGGCGAGGCGAGGAAGAGGCTCCAGTGTAGCAGAATGTTGTGGTGGATGTCAAGAGGTGAGCTGGTGGACAGTTGGTTCAACAGTGAGTAGTAGTTGTATGTGAGAGAGTGATGTCAATACTTAGATGATCCGTTACTTTGTTAGGGTGTAATCAGTGAGTATTTCTGAGGAATGGAAAGTCACAATCATACACGAGTGCTTTTATTCTATGAATGTACGAGCTAATTTGTTGTTGGTTTTCATCAAAGTAGTGTCTGACAAAGGATAAACGGCCGTATTCCTTTACAATAATCATCATCATTGAACATTTTAACATCACGGTTATTAACTTATTATTATTTTAACCCTTCGGTTATAGCGTACTGTCTCTTTCAGCAGTAGTTTTCAGTTTATAATTTTCGTTTAAATAATTTCTCTGTACGGAACCAACATCACTTTCCTTGAATTAAATTATAAACAAGTTGCAAGCAGCATGGAGTTGCAGTAGCATGGAAAACAATATGGCGATACTTTCACTTATATGTTTACAATTTTTCAGTAACTCTGAGAAACAGATTGACAAATAAGTACCAACAAAAACGTACCTAGAAATACATCCTTGCATTTTCTCTAAACGTGTATGAACGAAAAAGGGAAATATGATTACTCGAAGTGACTTCGAAGCCAAGCAAAACGTTTTATTGATGAACTGACCTGCCTTCTGAAGGTCAGTAGTACGTGACGCCTACGCAAAAATCGTTATGAGAATATCGTGCGATGATTTCGGTACGATGTACTTTATTTTCGTAAGCAAACTAATAACAAAATATTTACAACTTTTTGAAAATAATGACTGTTAGTGAAAATACCCACATTTTAGAAGTTCTATTGTGTAAAATTTAAATATATTATTATTGATTATGTTACTCTATAACTGGAAAAAGTTACCCTTTGTTACTACGTTGGCGGGAAAATTTCCATTTGAAAGCAAGCTTTAATTTATCCAATTACTAGAATGTGCAAACTGAGTGAGAAGTAAATGTTGGTGGCTATGATGCTAACGGTGATGTCTGGTATAGAAAATAAAATAAATAAATCGAATAGAAATGGATAGGATGTGTTATAGTTTACTTTTTAAGGGAAGTGGATGGTTATTGAAATTGAAAGTTCGTTACAAAAACACAGAAGTAAGCAACACAGTTTTTCCATAAAGTTCTTCACACAACTGAATGAAAGTTTAGAAAAAAAATGAATCATGGCACGTCTTTTGGTTAAATAAGCAAGGTGTGCATTGAAGATTGTAAGCAGCATTCAGGAATAATTTATTGAATTGAAAGTGGGTAAGAAACAAATATTTGAATTTCGAGAGAAAATAGTTTCGTTAAGAATTATTATAATAGTGAATTAACTCCCATTAGTGTTCTGCAAACCAAGTTATTATTTAATTTGATCATATTTGCCCTAACAAATAATACCTTTTATATTATTTGCTTTATTGTTTAATATGAATATTGTACATTACAATTCATTTTATTGTTTGTCTTACACAGAAAAAAGATGAAACATTTAGAGATAATTTGTAAATAATCAACACTTTTTGTGGTTGAGTAAGTCTGAAAAGTTGGGAAACCGGATAAGTTTTTGTTATTTTCCTTTGATTGGCAACATCCATCGCGGATTTCTTAATGTGCAAATCGTTCGGCGCCGAGTGAAATCATCACAAAGAAGGAGAAAAGAAGCGGAGATGCATTGTGCTATTTCCTCACCAGGGACAGAGCAGGGTGTTAGCTATTCTGGAGGTGAGGGAGGCAGCAACAAATGATCAGCAGGTGAACAAGAGAGAGTTTGCAGGTAAGTGACGAAGAATTCTGAAAGGATCAAACGGGTAGAATGAATTGGAATGGTTGAATAGCGGTTAATGAGTTTAGCGAAAAGTTGACTGAGAGAATGGCGTCGCACTACTGAACAAACGAACTGATTACGGAATAGGCTGTGTGTGTGTGTGATAGGGGTGGGAGCGGGTTGGTAAAGGAGCAATCAAGTTGTTGGAGGATGAAATAACTGAGTGGTAGGCGGAAAAATGAAAGAATATTCGACTAGTAGAACGTATAATTGTGGAATAATGACTTGTCGCTGGACGTCGGGGTGGAGAGAAGT
This sequence comes from Acheta domesticus, assembly GCA_031308135.1. Classification (NCBI taxonomy): domain Eukaryota; kingdom Metazoa; phylum Arthropoda; class Insecta; order Orthoptera; family Gryllidae; genus Acheta; species Acheta domesticus. Next base: position 95,120,077 of record JAHLJT010004567.1, on the reverse strand, counting down.
GAATTACGTTAATGAATGAGCCAATGAATACTTTAGTCACTTGGCGGGGTTGCAGTAGAGACTAGGGTTGGATGGGGGAAGTTGAGTGGTTCGGCAAGAGGGTTACTGTACATGCGGACGTGCAGGCGAAGACCAGAGGAGAGGCTAAAAGATCAGTGGTGAAACCGAAGGGGTGAAATGGCGCCGGACCTCTGAACCAAAAGCAAATCGCAAGACTTGTGGAGACTGTCCGGCAGGATGGATGTGCGGACGTGTAGTCGCCGAATCAAGTATGTTGGTGGACGTGCGGACGCTTAGGTGAGTGGGTAGCAAAGGGACGGGTAGAGGAAACAGCTGTGCAATTGCGAGTGGCGGAAGGGCGATGGATCTTCGGGTTGAGCGTAGGCGGGCACAGGCTTGAGACGGGGCTGGTGGCAGGGCCAGTAGTTATGCAGACGAGTAGGCTGGTGGCCGAGCGGCGGGAGGCGAGTGGGTGGCAGAGGAGCGGGTAGACGGCCCGCGGCCGTGCACGCGCCGCTACGCAGAACAGGATGTCATTTGTTTTTTGCCCGATCGCCGTCCGCGCCGAGAGTAATGCTTAGTGCCTTTCTTCCCGCGTGGAATTTCCTCCGCAGATGTCATTAATTTGTAGCAGCACATAACTCTCCCGGGTAAGTACCCGGTGTTGGGAGAGGCTGCACGCGGCCGGTGGCGAGTGGCGAGTGGTTTCAAAACCGCCTTCGAGATGCTCGCACGCGAGGAAACCGTCTCCATCCATTCCTTGCTTACTATGTCAAGTGGCTAGGAAATATCTCTGCGCAAAATAGATATACGTTCCGTGCTAATATATGGCAGCCAGAGAGAAAGGGGTATGTTATTTTCCTTATTACGCTAAGTCTTAAGATATTCACTGGTCGGAATATTAATATTATCTTTCATAACTTGAATATTAACACATTTAAATAGTTAGCGGATTAGCGTCGTCCGCTTTCTTGCCCAGTATGTTTGTGCCCAGTGGTTCGCACCAATTTTAGAAACACATGTGACTAAAATGTCATGAGTATACTATTTCTAATTTTTTTCCAAAATAACAAACTGAACAAATTTTGCAGTGAAATTACTGAATTTATCTGGATATTTCAATTTGTTATACAGTTTTAACAATGTCTTAATATTTTTACATTTTGTATATTCATGAATTTTCGAAAAAGTATTAAAATTAATGTAGATTTGTTTATTTATTTTGTAATACTAGCTTTCCAATTAATCCTTAACGTGATATATTAATTTGTTGTATTCATCCCATTCTACAACATCGTTTATACAATTAACCTCGAAGGAATAATACACGAAATTCATATATTCAAGAAATACTGGTAGCCTTTTTATTGTTTGGGCACAAAAACTTGACATGAAGACATTTTAACAAGATTATGAAACAAACAAATGTACCACATCGCGATAATGAACGCCATTCATGTTGATCGAACATGATATCGGAGAAAGATATGGATAGTTAGGCATGTTTTTGCACGTGCAAATAGAAGTTCTCTAAAACGAATAACAAGTAGAACAATGTACCATGTTGACATTGTTTACTATACTCGATTATGTACAGCAAGGAACTCATAAAAACTCTAATGAAATACATATAGTCAAACAAATGGCAAATACAAAGCTTGTGAAAAAGCTTTCAGAAAGCAAAGATCTTTCCTAGTGTAAGGAAACAGGTTTTTAAGCAATAAGCGTAAATTGGATGTGAAATGAGGCGTCAATAGTCTTCTTTAACCAATGTACCATAACCTATATCATTGGTAAGTAAATTGAAATAAAGAGTATGAAAGTTTACTTCACCATGGCTACATTCCTTGATAGACATTTCATGGAACATAAAAGTTAATGGGAACCATAAAAATATATTGATTAGCCACTTCGTATCTTTATACCTTGAAAGGTGTATTTAGGTTCAATAATGAATGATATTGTAGATGCATTTCACGTTTAGACATACTAACATACTTTTATGACCCGTGCAGAACTATAACACAAAAATGTAATTATGAGATATTCTTGCTTCTTTCAAGTACTTCAATTTCATTTTAGTAGTTTTTCATTGGAATATATTACTATATTCTTCACCTACAAACGTACAAGCAGCATTGAAAGTTTCTAAAACTAGTGGTGCTACAACAACACTTACTTTCTAGAATTATTTGTAACTTTTGCAATTTTCGAAAACTAGGACTTCAACGAACATAGAACCTGAACCATTTTTATAAACGTACTTTCAAGTATTCAGGAAAAAAAAATAAACGAAGGCAAAATTTTGAGCAGTTTTAAAAAAATATAATTTTTAACATTTAACGCAAAATGACGCAAAAACTACTCATATAAAAAAACGCACATGACTATTATGCAGAACAGATTTCATTAAGAAAAAAATTCTGTATCTTCAGTACTATAGTTGCAGGAAGACGCTTAAAAACGGTAAATTTTTTCAACTTTTAAAAATAAAAGAGCGCAACGAAAATGGGATCTGCACAATTTTTATAACGAACTTCGTTCTATCCGAGAAAAAAAATAAAAGGAAAAATTGGTAACCATATTTAAAGAAAGTGAAACTCTTGCTAAGGCATCGTGTAAAGAACCTCCAAAAATAAAAAAAATACAAATATATTTCATATTTTAGATCCCGTGACATCATCTACATTGATTGGGAATATCAGTTTTGTGAAAATACAGCCTAAGGTTTCGTCGCTAGCATTTTTCACAGACGGACAATCATTTCGCCGTAAACAATTTTTTCCGTATGACGAACTCACAAAATGGGTACTGTCAACACAAAGAGTATGAACAAGTTATTTACTCCTTACAGGAACAAGACTTATCCAATTTGCTGATAGGTTAGTTCGTATTGTAGGGGACGGTCGTAAAATACGAATTATTCTGCCGAAAAATCGCCGTTTCTCTCCAGCATTACATATCTTTCTCTATGCTACGTAAATAGTATGCAATAAAGCAAAAAAAGAGAAGATACCTACCTGGTACGATAAATTAAGTTTTCCAGGAATTCCTCATTACACTAACAAAGAGTTTCCCAAACTTTTTCGTTCATCCCCTTTTAAGAGAATTATTTGCTTCATCGACCCCCTTACTTTTTGTCTATACTCTACGAGTACCCCATACACAATCATAAAACAAAAAATTACACGTAAACGTCTTAAAGGTGACAGTTTCGTACTCAAAAAGTTTCATAAATATCTCGATTCTCAATAATCGAACAAGCTTCCGTGTTTGAATAACTGAGTTTCTAATCTCTATTGTATTGTTCTAACTACAAAAACTGAGTGTTTTTTTAACAACTCGTCATAACATTTCTTCAGTGCGTATTGCGGAGAGAATTTTCTTACGCGATAGACTATCGTTGTGGATGCATAGTTAATATAATTTCTTGAGTATTCTCAACAGCTTAATTCCTAAAGTTGAACGAGGAATAAGAAAGAGAGACGCATTTGTAATTTATTATTATAGCTCTATAGTTACATTCATGCACAGTTATAACTTGATGAGTTTTCTGAATATCGTAATTCCTAAAGATGAACGATGGATGTGTAAGAAGAGGAGCAAATTTGTTATTTATTATTATAGGTATTTTTACTTAAAACAATTAAGTTAATTTTTTTAATGCATGGAATCTTGATTATACTGATCAGCCGGTTCACATTTGGAATTGACCCCCAATCCCCCTTGATCATTGACCCTCTGCAAAATTTCATCGACTCTCAGGGGGTCTATACCTACCCCGGAATCTCCGCCTTAACAGGAGGGATTGATAATTGGAAAAATATATTTGTCTTAGTTCAATCTTTGTAGTTTTTGCAATATTGTAATAAATTGATACAAAAATACTTGTTTTGACGCTGAATAGATTTTCAATTGGCATAAGAGACAACTAATTTTCATCCCAATCGAAATTCAACATTTAATATTTTTTTATTTTACCGACAAAATGGTTCGCAACGTAATTACGAAAACACAATTTGTACCCAAATTCATTTGGAGGATTTGTTCAATTCGATAAATGTAGGGGCCTATATCATGTTAAATCTGCATATCATAACCCTCATTTAACCCTTGTGTCTGCGGTGAAGGAAATATCCTTTAGTCTACACTTGGGTTACCCGTGTAACCCGTGTATTTTCGGCTCTTAATATATGCTATTTTGCTTTGAGCGTCTATGTGTTTTTTTGTCATTATTAGAAATCAATTGTATTTCATTGTATTATGTTGGGGGTGGTTGTCTTGCATTGTTGCAGCCTTTGAAACAATTGAAAAAATAGTTCGTGGCGAGTTATTTTCGTACTATATTCTGTTGTGAATCGGACGTTTTCTGTGCGTCTTTGTTCCCCCTTTTTTCACATCATTATATTTTAACATCTGTGCGTCTTTGTTTATTCATCCATTGTTGAAGTATGAAAGAATTTCAGGAACTTACGGAAGAGGAATACAGCACGCTGTCTTCTAAAGATAAACAGATTTGCATGTGACAGTTATTTGACCATAATACCAAAGAAGAAAAAAACCTGTTATATTTTTATCCACAATACACTGTGTTGATTCTACATACGCACCACTTTCAAAACCACAAATAATTTTATACAATAACAAAAATAAAGGAGGAATAGACAATATGGACAAAATGTGTTCCCACTACAGTGTGAAAAGACGTACACAGAGATGGCCGGTGGCATGTTATTATAATATAGTAGATGTCACATGTGTGGTAAAATAATGAATGATTTTATTTTTAATTTACTTTACATTGCTAGCTCAGTTCTTTGGTTCTCATGCTCTCTATACGGAGAAGCCTGGAAGTCTGAAATTATTTATATTCCGAAGGAATTACATATAACGTGGCACAACAATAATTTTTGTTTATTAAAAATTGGATTTGGGATTAACAATATAAATTCTCTTGATTGATTGCATGCATCAGGTTCACGGTACCGAATCGTCCGGCGTTGTGAAACGATGGCCCCGCAGTTCGTAGCTCCTTGACTTCCGCGCCGAAAATCCCTCTTCGCGCCGGTCGTCGCCGAAGTCGTCTGCTTCTTTCTTGCTGACTCACTTCTCGCCCTACTGTTCCACAATCTATCCTCCCTATTCACGTCGATGTCCTACTTAAATAATTCAGATTACATTCGCCTCGCTACCACCACGATGCCAGTCAACCACCAACTCTCCAGTCCAGCGCCCCCTCTCGCCCGTCAACAATCTCTCTTACCTAGTAACCGTGACCGTCCAGATTAAGGCGCGGCGTTTGTTCTGTAATATTTTGTATATTACACATGTTTATCAACATACGTCATATACAGTGAAAATAACACACAATAGAAGATTGTTACACAAAAAAGGAGGATTTTTCTTCAAGAATTAGGAAAGCAATTAGCAATGCCAGCTGTAGTGTGCCGCTCTGAACATCACGCATGCCTGAGATCTTTTTCCGTAAAATCTGGAATACAGTGCATGCTAGGAAAGACAGTGGCTATTATTACAACAACAACAACAACAACAACAACAACTCAGCCTCGGCGGGATTCCAGTGGAAGGCTTCCTATTGTTGGAGACAGCTTTATTTGCAAAAATCAGGTACCAAAAAAAGGAAAACAAGGAAACAATGTGTACTGTACCTTGCAGCAAACCAATTTGTGATGAACATTCATTCACAACTATAACATGTTGCCGTTGTAAATAAAAGGATTTGATACTATTTTCATAAAATGAAAAACGATGAAACATTTCTTCATCATACAAAAAATACAATATTTATTTATACTGTGAGCCTCCACTATATGATACAAAATGTAAACCTTATGTTGAATTTAGTTTGTCGGTAATATTGTTTATGTTAATTATTTTAGTAGTAATTGTTCATAAACTTGATACATTTTTACTTTAGTGTGTAAGTTACATAATCAAATGGCCTTCCAGTTACTAAATGTCAAGAAAAAAGCCTTATTTACATTTCTTTTGAGTGCCGGGTGTAGGGTTACCAGGGTAACCCACTGGTGACTTAATGGTGCTTTATAATTAAATCAATATAACTTTCTGAGGAAAAGCCCTCCGAGCACAAAACTACGTCATAATGTTTATTTGAAGCTAATTAACGAAAAACTGGACGCTCAGAAAAAAAAATCAATCCCAGAAGTCCAAAATCGATATTTTAAGTTGTAGAGGTTACCCGGGTAACCCACTGTAGACACAAGGGTTAAATTATGCCAGTATGTACTATCTCTAAGAGCTAGCATAGCATTATTTCATTGAATATCCTCCATTATTCAATGGTAAATTTATTATTGAAAAACTCTATCAATCTAGTTTGACGGAGTCTCCCGTAATATTTGTATAATTATTATGGACAAGAGTGTTCGCTCGTGTTGAGTTCAATTTGTAATTGAATGAGTATGGCGTTAAAATTCTACTTCTCCTTTTATTTCACAACGTTTTATCGAAATTACTATCAAGTAATATAACTTCTGATTGATGCCAATTGTTTGCATTACTTGTTCATTCTGTTACATTCTTAATCCACTACTGTAGTGTTTCGCGTTCTTTCGAGATTTGTTAAAAGTTTGAATTAAATTCTATAATATGTATCTTGTTTTTAAAGTAGAAGTTCTTTTATAACTATTGTCACTTTTAAGTGACCCTCTGAACATAAAATGGTATATAAAGGAAAAAAGAGGAAAGGACAATTATTATATCAAACATTTCTTATTAATGTTCATAAATGTATGGATAACAGACTATTAATTTGATTAACGTCTCAACGTTTTGGAATGGCACTCTGATACAAAGAGCCTGCTCTTCAATAAGTTTGTCGTTCAATGTTAGTTCTTCAATCCGCTGAAATACACCCCACCGTGAATATAATTATCGAAGTCTTTCGATGATACAAAATAATGATGTTTTCCTGCCACCGCGCGGCACCAAAAAGCTCAGTAAGTATCAGTAGGAGAACGAGTTGGAAAACGATGTGTTACAAACGGTTTTGTCATTACACTACAACTCATTATTGAATCACTTAATCGCGATGTCCATGTGGTCCAAATACAAACAATAAATACTCATATTAAAATATTTCTTTTTCAGAGCTGGATTCAGATCCACATTCTCCTTCTCACCATTAAATCGAGTTGGGGTCCACCTTAAAAAAAGTCCGGTTTTACTAAAATACGGCAATTGTAATAGAATAACTTTCTGTGCTTATACAAATACGAAGATGACTCAAAACATCAAATGATATCACTCCAGTGCCTCCTAGGGTTCGAGCCCCATTGGTGGCAGGATTTTGGATACTGGCTAGATAGGTAGGTGAAAATTTAGCTGCAGTCTAGATGAAAATTCCAAAGGCTGGCTGCTCTGATCGATCGTTTTATACCTATCAACACCAGTCGAATGCCGGAGCAGAAACAAGCAGAAGCTGCAACATACGGGCGACGGATCTCGCGCCATCTTCCTTGTCTTGCCCTTACTTATACTCTCTTAAACTTACCTGTTTGCACTCTTACTTTGCTCTACACTATCACACATGTCTCGAGATAAGTCGGACGTTGAGAGCTCGTCCCTGCTGGGGAAGTACCCCTCCATTGAGAGGTACACAGACGTGGAAATCCGCCGCAAACCGAAGTGTAGGTCGCCGCCGGATACCTCCATCCAGCAGGGGCAAGAACACCGCCACCTCCTGTGATAAAAACATGCATTACACTTACGGGAATAATGATAATATTCGTTGGCTCGCACGGAAACATGAAAATACAATCAATGTAGATCAATGTAGACCAATCAATGTAATCGCAGACTTGAACATTACATAACACGTACACCAGCATGTTTTATGATATTTTTATGCATTTTTTTCGGGACGTGGAGACTGTCTTGGATGGGGGCCTCAAAGCGACAGCTTATTTCGCTTGCAGATAAACGCTGCCCTGGTCCAGTGCACTAATTACTCGATTGCAATCTCCTACGCATTCATCACTTCATCCGCCCGTCCTCGCGAGCAGCGAGCGCCTTCCGTGCCGCGCGCGGCGGAGAAATACACTTTCCGCGCCCGCGTCGCCGCGAGGCGCCAAGGCCACGGCGCGCACCTGTGCCCTGCTGCATGCGCCGCGCTCGCCGCCGGCCCCCGCCCCGCCCCGCCCCGCCCCGCCCCCGCCATCGCCAACCCGCCCCCGCGCCCACCCCGGCCACGGCGCTGGTTCTGCTCAGCCACGCGGGGCATGCGGGACATCCTTGAGTGCACGAGGCCGGCTGGGCCGGTCGGCCGGCCGCTCGGCGGCTGGACGGGGCAAGGGACGGGTCGGGAAGACGGAAGAGCTAGACGAGGGTGCGCCGCCGTCTCGGGGATATGCTGTGTCGTTGACAGGTATAGGGGAAGATGTGCGCGTCGCCAAAAGAGGGTGCGGTGAGGAGTAGGAAAGGATGTGTGTTGGGTGTAAATACGTGTCCAAATCAATATTTGCTTTCATTGTCTGAAAGATGTTTGCTAATGATTGCCACTCTCCTTGCCTTTAAATTTAAAATCAAACAATGTTTTGTTTTAATAGATTTTAGTATGTATAAGTATCCTCTTTCTAACAGGTCGCAGTAGTTATATTTCTGATACTAATTAGACAGCTCTCAAAATGAAAGTTCAAGAATTTAATTCCTTAACATAAAAAAAGTTCCTAATAAGTGCACTACAACAAGCGCACTGTTTTTAATTGAATGGTGGGATATTTCACAGAGATAAAGTTTTGCTTGTCTCAATTGATTGAAAATCATTATAAAAAGCACATTTATTACAAATATGGAATACTTATGGTGTATGAGTAAATATGGATTTTTCAATACTTTCATGAAACATATTCGAAAGGTACGTAATCGGATCAGCTATTATAATTATAAACACGAATAAAATGTAAAACATGAGCATTCTGGATGCGTGCAGTTGTAAATGTTGCAGTACAATACCGGTTGTTTCCGTGTCTGGAAGCCGTAAAATTGCTGTAAATAAATTTAAGATTATTAAATGACACAGACAAAAATTTGTAATTGTATCCCTTTTCAGTTATCTTCCTGTTTTCATTCTCTGCGTTCACTGAATAATAGTTCAAATTATTAATTTCCTTTTTAATACATATAATAATAATAATAATAGTAATAATAATAATAATAATAATAAATCGTGTCTACTCGTAGATGTTGCTATGCCTTGCGATCAAAACGTTATAACCAAGAAGGCAGAGAAACTTCTTAAATATAAGATTTTGGAAATCGAAATAAACCGAATGTGGGGCGTACAAGCACAGGTCGTCCCGATAGTTATCGGAGCTCTAGGATTTGTTCCGCAAAATTTGTGTAAGAACTTGGTTAAACTCCCTGGTAATTTAAAAGACTGGGAAATGCAAGAAATATTTTATTTGGAACAGCCCACATTTTGCCCAAAGTATTTAGAGACACTGACAGTCCCTAGATCTACTCCTTAGGAAGCTCATTGCAACCCGGAGTAGATTTTGTAATCAACTGACTCACAACTTCTTTAGTCATGGATTAGAGCAATAATAATAATAATAATAATAATAATAATAATAATAATAATAATATTAATAATAATAATATAATAATCAGTCAGTGGTAAAAATACGTCAGTGGTAAAAATTCATCTGGCAATGAATTACACGACAAGGACATAATGCGAAATCTCCTTGGCGCGAGATAGAAAGAGTTAGTCAACTTCCGTTTGAATCTCGCGAACCGTTGAGGAGAATATACGAAAATGCTAAAGCTAAAAGAGTGATAGAAACAGTGAATTCTGTCTTAAATGAGGTGGTAGAGACCCCAGGCAGAGATCTAGATATTACTGAAATCAATCACATCATATATGCAACTGGATATCTAGTATCTCAGATAATTTTGGGGCCAGCCAAGAACACCGACGGCCGACAGCAAACCAGAGTAAACAGCTCTGTACCCCCATGGATGAACAGAATTATGAAACGGATAGCCGACACCCGGCGCGAAATATCACTCTTAGCTGAGGCATCTTCTGAATCAACGCACACCTCTAAAGTTCAACGAAAAATATTCAATGTTGAACAAAAATACCAAATTGAAAATGACACCAGCAGGCTAATGGTAGTTGAGAAGCTAAAAGAGAAAATTCAAGCATGGGCTCAAAGAATTAGACGTTACAAACGTAGAATAGATTTCCGTGTACAGAACCGGTTGTTTGAAACAGACGCAAAGAGATTCTATCGCAATCTGACTCAAAAACCGAATGGCAAAGCTGTTACTCCTTCAAAAGATGACGTCGAAGCATTTTGGGCAGGAATCTGGGAGGAGAGCAGATCCTACAACAAAGACGCACCTTGGCTTCAATCTGAAGTTGATGCTGCCGAAGAACTTGTAGAAACAGTGGAAGATGTTCACCAATTTTCGGAAGAGGACCTCTTCCAAGCAATTAAGAACATGGGAAACTGGAAGTCCCCCGGGATTGATAAGATCCAGATTTATTGGATTAAGAAATTAACAGCAATACATTCTCATCTAGCAAAGGCTGTTAATAACATTTTTGAAAACCCAAAGGAACTCCCGGAATGGCTCATACGCGGCATCACGTATTTGCTACCCAAAGCGGGAGACAGCTCTTTGGCGAAGAACTACAGGCCAATTACTTGTCTGCCACTACTGTACAAAGTTATCACTGCAACCATAGCTGACAAAATGTACAGACATCTAGATAAGAATCATCTAATGCCAGCTGAACAAAAAGGATGTCGTAAAGGCTCTTATGGCTGTAAGGAAATCTTGCTACTGAATAAAGTCTTCTTGAACGATGTAAAGAAACGCAAACGTAATTTGAACATGGCTTGGATTGACTACCAAAAGGCCTTTGATAGTGTACCACACGATTGGATTTTGAAGACCCTGGAGATCTATCGATTTCATCCTAGACCTATTGAATTTTGCAAGGCTAGTATGAAGTCGTGGAGTACCAGGTTACTAATACACAGCGGAAAGGAAGCAGTAGAAACCAGAAGTATTCAGATTAACAGGGGTATTTTTCAAGGAGATTCACTATCCCCTCTGCTGTTTTGCATTAGTTTGATCCCACTATCGAGACAGTTGTCGCAAGCTGACTTTGGTTTTAAGCTCCATGGTGATGAAAGGCCAGTATCACATTTGTTTTACATGGATGATCTGAAAGTGTTTGTTAAGAATGAAGCGATTCTCTCCCAAATGCTGTCTGTCGTGAATGACTTTAGCAATGACATCTGCATGAAGTTTGGTCTTGACAAGTGTGCAAAAATCAATTTAGAAAGAGGGAAACTCACAACGTCTGAGAACATTGAAATTGATACGCACACTGTGATTCAAGATCTTGAACCAGGTAAAACTTACAAATATCTGGGCATTGAAGAATGTGAAACCATCTCGAATGACAGAATGAAAGAGAGAATTCGTAGGGAGTATTATAGGAGAGTGAGATTGCTCCTGCAGTCCGCTCTGAATTCCAGGAATAAAATATCTGCAATAGGTAGTTTGGCGGTACCTGTAGCCGAATACAGTTTTGGGCTAGTGGACTGGACTGAGCAAGAAATTCGCACCATGGATCGAAAAACCAGAAAACTGCTAACAATGCATCATGTTTCCCACCCTCGAGCTGATATACATAGACTTTATGTGTCACGTAAGGAAGGAGGAAGAGGCCTCAGACAAATTGAAGCCTCCTGGCACAACGCAATAGTCGGGTTGGGGAAGTATGTAGTCAGCCATCAAGTTGACCCTCTAATGAGGCAGGTCATGAAATCTGACCGAAGAATGGGAAACAGAGGCATTGTTAGTGTAGCAAGAAACATTGCGAAGAAAACTAGGCAAGACACGTCAAATAACACAGACAATGAACTTCTGATGCTGCTAAACATGAAGTGTGAGACACAAAAAATGTTAAAGAAATCGTGGAGAGACAAACCACTCCACGGACAATACCTAAAAAGAATGGACAAGGTGCAGATCAATAAAGATCAATCATTTATGTGGCTTAAAAGTGGAAGAATGAAGCCAGAATCGGAAGCACTTGTAATAGCTGCCCAAGATCAGGCGTTGAGAACACGACATTATGATAAAGCGATTCTCAAAATTTCCCAAGATGATAAATGCCGCATTTGCCTGGAGCAAGTAGAAACCATTGATCATATTGTCTCAGCTTGTCCAATCCTAGCAAAGACCGAATACCTGAAACGACATGACAGGGTGTGTAGCTACCTCCACTGGCAGATCTGTACCGCCCTCGAAGTTCCAAACACATGCCCCAAGTGGTACGAACACTCACCAAAACCGGTGACGTCTGTTGGATTGTGTACGATATTGTACGACCAACAAATTCAAACTGATCGCACGATAGCGGCAAACAAACCGAATATAGTTATCCGGGATTTGGCGAAAAAATCGTGTTTACTTATCGATGTTGCTGTACCTTGCGATCAAAACGTCGTTACCAAGGAGGCAGAGAAACGTCTTAAATACAAGAGTTTGGAAATCGAGATCAGCCGAATGTGGGGCGTAAAAGCACAGGTCGTCCCGATAGTTATCGGAGCTCTGGGATTTGTTCCGCAAAATTTGAGTAAGAACTTGTCTAAACTCCCTGGTAATTCAAAAGACTGGGAAGTGCAAGAAATAGCTTTATTTGGAACAGCCCACATTTTGCGTAAAGTATTGTAGAGGCACTGATAGTCACCGGATCTGCTCCTTAGGTAGCTGGTTGCAACCTGGAGTAGATTTTACATTCAGCCGACTCATAAGATCTTTAGTCGTGATGTAATGGAAAAAAAATAATAATAATAAGAACAACAGTTCTTGAATGTTACCTACAAAATGTACTTTGGGTTGATTTCCAAGAGTACAAAAGGTACTTTGGGTTAATTTCAGACAGTATTAGTTAGATTGTTAAAAGCAGTAGTTAAGGAATAATAAAATACTTCAATTTTATATACAAGATTTTACAAAACATTATAGGATTTACAAAAATTACGAGACTTTATTTCGGGAACAGGTGATAAAATACTCTTGAGAGACTAAACAATTGTTTGCTACTCAGAGTTGATCCATCATTCAGATCTCATTAAACGTAAAATCAAGCTGCAACAACCTCGAAAAATCATTTATTATTGTTATTTGAACACTGTGCAGATTGCTGCACTGTACACTGTGCTTGAATTGGAAGAATAATGATGTTATGATTTAATTTATTATTTGTGAGCTGATCAGTTCATTAGATAAATACTACGAACTTTAATTATGAGTCGCTATTAAAAACGTTCCACACATTACTCACGAATGATAAACATGGGCGACCTGTGTTTATAGGACGAGTAATAAAATATTGGGATGGATATCACTCAAAATAAGGTTTCTTAAAGAGCGGGTATATGAAGACTCAATTTTCATGATTCTTATACAGTTATTCTCTATCTCTTTCATTACTCTGGCCACTTGACTCATCACGACGAAAAATGTTTCACAAGTAGAAGCTGATTCTTACTTTCTCAACAAAACGGCCTATATTTCTTCTAAAGAAAGGAACTTAAAATAAAGCTCGATTCATTTCAATTCTTCCGTAAAATATTCCTCAAGATGTTTGTACCAGTCTCTACCACCCTTCCGTTGTTTCCTCAATTTTTCTACTGACCCTCATTATTTTCCTCTTGCTATCACTTCCATTCGTCGCAAAAAATCAGGTCATTTCAATCGCACCTGTCACCACCGAAATATCTGTTGTCATATGGCCTTTTTACAAGGTATTTTAGTTTTCGTGCCGATTGATCTTACAGAGAGCATGCAGTTCAGTCTGTATAATTTCTGCATGAAAACGTTTTTGATTTTTCATACAGAAAGCGTAGACTTTGACTTTAGCGCATCAATCGGCAGAATCGTTCACTAACGGATCTGTTTATGGCTGGAATTTCCAATCATTTTCAATTTTATATGTAGGTCAGGTTAGGTACGATACGTGAAATTGTGTGCATTAGGAAGGCGGATTCGAGTTCTCGGCCATCTATAGTGAGTTTATTTTTTTTGCAAATGCAAATACGAGGTTACTGAATCTCACTGTTGCATTCAAGACTTCCAGCGGAGTGTTCCTTCTGGCATCCGTTAAAGCCTTCGCGGCTACAACTATGCTTACAGCGACATCAATGACGGTCTTTCCATTTTTTCCCCAGTATTACATAAAAACTTAATTAAATTGCTTAGAATGCACGTACACAAACTCCGTAAATGAATATACTCGGACGGCGCAATTCATTTGTGTGCCAGCAGAACCTGGCGGTGTCTTATGGCAACTAATACAGAAATCGTGCAGACAGTTTGAAACACGACTTTTGACTTCGTATACTTCTAGTTTAGGATCTTGAAGTTTCTGTACAGTTTCAATTTGACAATCCACACGAAAACTGCACCGTGTAAAAAGGCCTTTAGTATTTCCGCCAACTCGAGAGCCGCGTTCTCCGTTGAGTCGCTTAGCTCTCATGGAGACGGTCGTACTAAGCGCGTGTTCCCCTTCCGCCGCTACCACCTGCGCTGTAGTCTTCTCAGGGCTCTCCAGCGCCTTTGTGCGGTGCGGAGACCCCTCTGCTGCGAAAGCAATTGGGACACCAGCCCTGCCTCCTCTTGCCGCCTTCGCACACTCTTGCTCCTAGCGTTGTCCCGCCCACTTACAGAGTCTGAAAGGTCTACCTGCTCCGGTGCGGCGCATGGTGCACGTTAGGACGTGACATATTGTTGTATTTACTTTCTATTTAAAATGTGTTATATTAATTGGGCGGTGTTAGGCATTACCGGCTATGCGACATCATACAAGTTTTGAGATACTCGCGTTCAAAGGTTTTATTACATTTTCAGCTCTAAAAACTGTAGTTTAATTATTTCATCCATTGAACAAGGTTTATATCCGGTTGTTGCGAAACATAAAATCCCTGATGTGACTGATGGCGTTTACATTTTTCATTAGTTATAAGGCTTTTTTACAGATTTGGCGCCAAAAGTTTGTGTACACTTGGAACATAGTCCAATGCAACTGATGGCGTCGATATCTTATTTTTTCAAAAATGGCGCTTAGCCGGTTGGTGCATAACACCGTCCAATTAAGGTCAGTGATCATTCATCAGAAGAAACATTTTATTTTACGTTCGCTTTCATCAATACATAATCCTCCAGTACATAGAATACAGACGTAACGAGGGCAATAAGGGCAATTGCTATTGTCAATTCTACACCAAACGTTATTGCCTATAAATATTTTTTGTACGAATACTATAACTCTAACAGACGCTCAGTTCGGATTGGGGGTGATGGAATGATGATGACGTGAACGGAACGAGAAAGAAAGATCGCGCGTACTCCGTTGCCCGTTGTACAGAGTGCTGCTTCGGCATTCGCCTGAACGTGATCAGCGAAACCAAGGAAACTATTGATCGGAGCAAATGGACTAAGAATTCAATTCCAGCAGAAGCCACTGACGTTAATTAAAAACATCAAATAAGTTCTGGCCCCTTGCGGGAATCGAACTTGCGACCTTCCATTCACTGGCACGCTGGAGTCCTAAGGCGTTGACTTCATGACACTTATCCTTGCTCCGTCGATGTTGGTTTCTGTCTTTGCACACTGCTCTGATATATTCGTAGCCCATGACGTACCTACAACGCATTCCTGTATCTATGCCACGCCGGGACAAACTCACAGTAACACTATGGCAGACCATTCCTTCTCGCGGTAACACCATAAAAATACATAGCCACCATCAGCATAAGCAATATCATACCAGCAGCATCTACACTTCTTCCCAGCACTCTTTGCACTCTCTGGATCTGCCAGTTGACATCTATGCGACAATTGCTACTCGAAACACTTTTTATCCTCCTCAAACGACTCAGTTTTTCATTCTCGCTGTTGCCGATAGCCTCACATCGTTACACTACTTCTTCCCTTTTCTTAATGATGTTTACGGTTTTTCCAAGGAACCATTATAGTTTCATTGCTAATACATGATAACATTTTTCTTTCGACTTAAATGCTGTTTCCTATCTTGTCATTTCCTTTATATTTTTTTCACTTAAACTACACATAACTCACTAATTTGACTACGTTATTTCTTCATCCTTGTTTATATTTTCATTTCATTATCGTCGTTCACAGTCTCATCCCTTCTTCTTTTTCTTTTTTCTACTCTTTTTGTTTATATTCTCTTCGCGTGTGTATGTTCACCTGCTTTTTCTCTTTCTCCACCTTGATAGTACAGAATTACCACCGTCGCTTTACCCCTCTTTCACCTTCTCGCTCCGTCGCTTGAGCGGTCGAGAGCCCTCAACGGCGGCCTCGTGGGCGAGCTGCCCTAATTCTCTTTTCTCCTTGCCCGTCATCGCCTCCTGCCCGTTTCCTGCCTCCGCTCCACCTGCCTATGTACTCTTCGGTCCTCTTTCTTCTCCACGGCGTATCCACCCCTCTTGCAGGGCACTACCCCTGCCAGTGTACATACAAAAGCTTATCTTTAATTTCACCTTCTCCGCGGGCGGATGTCTGCAACCGTTATTTGCCCAAACAAATAGTACTACAAGGAGGTTAACGAGGATGATAGCTGACACAACTTTAAATCAAATGCGATAGAACTATAATAATAGTGCAGGAATTTAGAAGTTCAAAGTTTATTAAAAAGGGAAAACAGAAACTTTTTAGTTCCATTCATTTTCAGTTCTATATTATACAATGAATTTCACCATTTATTTAAGCAACTCACTTATTCTGTTTCCTTCGACTCATTAATGAAATTTCACTTTAAAAATTCAGCTCATAGATATCGCCAGTGATATTGATTTGAATGAATGAGGGTTTTTCTCAAAATATCGAATATTTTAATTTTAGATCACAATATTCGCCGAAAAACACAATGTACAGGCGAAAATAAGCAGATATTAGTATAAAAGCCATACAATATAAAAATAATATTTTTCTTTTAGATGAAAACGGGTATATCGCGACTGTCCAATCACTAGTTCGGGTGCTAAGGTTAGAAATGATAATTTATGAACTGAAAATGCTCCTTACTTTGCAGCCAAAATTGGTTTATGGTCATATTCGTCTCTGCTTACCTATTAGCCTCTGACAATGCCTTCAATTAGGACCGCAAAGAAATCATCCAGTATATTAATCTTTACCGTCTTGTTTTCTTTTCACAACAGGGGATACAAGTACGACAGAGCTCTGAAAGCAAGACTCACGGCTTTTTTTCTAATAGGATTTCATTCGAAACTCGAACTATGATGCTCTGAACAATAATACAATCTTCTTTGATTCTACGCGCGTGTGTGTGTGTGTGTGTATGTGTGTGTGTGTGTGTGTGTGAGAGAGAGAGAGAGAGAGAGAGAGAGAGAGAGAGAGAGAGTGTGTGTGCGTAGTGCGGTGATCTGTATGTCGCTCATTTTCCTTATAATCTCAATTCAAACGAAATGTATTTTCCATGTATGTTGTAGCAAAATTAAAACAAAAATTTGACACGAAATAAAGGAACGCACGCGGAGATCATCTCGCGAAATAATCGCGTCAAAGTGCCCGGGGACACGACCGCGCAGAAGGGAACTTGGCAGCCGGGCCGCGCGCTTCGCCAGGTGAGCAGGGCGCGCGCCACCGAACGGCGAGGAGAACGCCGCCCCCATCTCCCCCCCACCTGTCGCCCAGGCCGCACCGCCCCTACCACGGCGCCATCAGCGCCCCTACCGCCGCTTCAGTCAGCTGCTGGCGGGTCGATAGCGCCAGGCTGTGTGGGAGGCAAGGGCGGGGGCGGGCGAGGGCGGCGGCGGCCGAGGCGGGGGTGGCAGCAGCGGGGGCGGGGGCGGGGGTGGGGGCGGGCGTGCGCGGAGAGACGGCGGAGGGCAAGGTCACGCGTTCGCCGCCCCGGCCGCCACACGGCGACCCGCCAGCCGCTGCCCAGGCGCCGCGCCGCGCCGGGGCCACCGGGCGCCTCGCAAACCTCTCTCGGAGGAGAAACACTAACTTATTACAGTTATGTTAAGCACCAAGGGCGTTGTAAGGGGTTATCTCGGACGACAAAAAGCTCTCGGAGCAAAGGCCCTCGTTTTTTTGTCACCGCTTGGTCATTAGAATCAGTTAACGCGCGTGGTACATACAAGATTTTATTTTTTGCCTTATTTTAGTGATTCAGATTTACGTCTTTACTAATTAATTAGATGTTAACTTGTCTCGCTTTGTAAAATCTTGATTTTCACCTGCATTTTCATATTTCCTTCTTATTACTCCCGTTTATAATTCCCTCCACAAGATATCATGGAGCTTCATTCCAGTGTTTTCATATTTCCTTCGTAACTATAATACTCTCGATCCAGGTAAGTTATGTAGAGTACGTCAAGCTCTGTATCGAAACAATAACAAGCAATAACAAGCTATAACGTGTGAGATCAAAATAAATGTATTTACCTAATACTGTACAGTTATGTCGAATAAACGTTCACAGAGTATCGAAGAGCCACTTCTAATGCTTCTCGTCCGTTAAGGATTTCGAAAGTCCGCCGTCCGTTAAGAATAATCGAAATAAATGTGTTGAAGACTGCAATTGATTACTACTCTTATTCCAAGATGAAGTTATATAATTATTTCGTTTAAGACGATGGTATTACGGAAAGGATTGAACGACATACGGCTGATGTCA
Source organism: Acheta domesticus (assembly GCA_031308135.1). Classification (NCBI taxonomy): domain Eukaryota; kingdom Metazoa; phylum Arthropoda; class Insecta; order Orthoptera; family Gryllidae; genus Acheta; species Acheta domesticus. Next base: position 95,101,338 of record JAHLJT010004567.1, on the reverse strand, counting down.
CAAATAACGGACTTGGTTGTCCAAAACTTCCACTATTGTCTGGGTTCACTAACTGCAAACGCCTCCGTTCCTTGCCTCTATATCGGTCTAATGACGTTAATAACCGCAGGTCTCAGAATAAATGTAACAAACATTTAGAGCCTGATGATCACTTTCTGCTAATGAATATATAGCAGGAAAGTACATATAACGGTCTTATGTATACTATTTACACGTGTACCATCGTACACCCATTTTTAGGGAACTCCTTACACACAGATATGCGTCAGGTCACGTACTGATTCACGCAAGGAGATTTCATGTACCTGCTAAACATTTGCGTGTACGAGATTGCCTTGCAATCAGGGGTAAGTCTCACATTTATATATTAACATAAATCCGTTATAAGCAATTTTCCACACTATGTTCACAGGCCAAATGTGATTATTTTCCACCCTCCTCATACCCCAAGAAGATTGTAACATTCATTATGAGACATTCTGTATAATATGGTACAAGGGGGAAAAGAAAGAAGGGGTCTTTTATTCTTAAAAAATACATTTTCTAGAGATACGTAATTTTGAAATCAAAATAATGGTTAATTTGAAAAGAGCCTGCGTACAAGTTTTATCATAGACATTACGTAGAATGGTTGCAAATATACCACTATTTGCCTATCTCGACTTTAAGTTTCACTTTCATGAAAACATTTCGCATAACAATACACCTTGTCAGCATGCATTCTTGGTCTCATTATAGAATTTCTTTTTGATTTTTGGAAAATTGTTTGCAAATATTTCAAGAACAGAAAAATAGGAACTGTGTAAAACTCAGTAACTTTTTTATTTTACATTTTTTTCATACAGAGAGGCAAGCGTTTTATAAGAATAAACAGAGCTAGAAGTTAGCACGCCTTACACAATGAGTAACAAACACAGAGCAACTTTTTCAAATCATGTTGTAATCCTTTGCATTATGTAGTAAAAAAGTATTATGTAGCATTATGTAGCAAAGAAGTATTAATTTTATTGTGACAACACTAAGAAAAGAATATTATATTATATTATTAGCTGACCCGGCAAACGTTGTTTTGCCGTATAAATTATTCCTAGAATTATTTTAGTAGAAAAAATGACTAACTTATTATCAGTGTTGCGGTATATATGAATTGAAGAGGCATGGAGCGCTGTGAACTATGATGGAATATAAAAATAACATAGTACCACACATTTATATTTTTAATTTATTGTAATTTATTTTTCAAATGATATACATTGCTGATTATGATAATTTTACTAAAAAACAATATCAATCCCTCAACGCAATAGAGCGTACAATATTTTTTATCCCATCTTTAGCTAAGAGAAATGAACTGGATGGTTTGCCCATTCAAGAGCATGCCCAGCGCCCTCTAGAATTCCAGAGGGCAATGGCATGCCACGTATGACCGTGTGAAAAACATGATGTGCTCAAATCTGAGCCACAAACAGACATCGTTTGGTCTTGAGATTTTTATTGATAGCCATCGCAGATGCCAATCTTAACGGAAATTGAATACATTTAAAATGAATTGGCACATCTGTGGCTATAATAGGGATCCGTGGCAGTAATAAATTATCACCTCAAAATTTGCCATTTAAAATGATGGCTTCGACAACGTTTTTCACTACAGCCCTGCAAATTAATCATAATTTTTTTTTAAATTACACCGAAATAGAAAAATGATAATTGTAAACGTCACTATTACGATCTCATCCCTACTCCGTGCTGCTTAGTGGGTCAGAACAGCACCCTCTCCAGGGGGGAGCTGGTCAGAAGCATCGCTTAATGCGGATTGCGGATTAGGTAATCTGGCAACACTGCGGAAATGCGGTCCATCTGGCAACACTGATCAGAAGTGACGTCGGTGGACGCCTGGCGGGGATACTTACATCATTATATCATGTAAATCAATCAGGGTTTTCTTCACCTATTGTTGCACTAAATGACAGTAACAACGAAAATCTATGACTCATACATATTAAAAGACGGCAGGAGAAAATAATTAACGATAATGAATAAATCTTCTCTAAAGGACAATCATTTAAACAATCGTTATAAAATACATGTACACATTTTTAATTGTTCAACAATGAATCTCTTCCCCTTTTTGTACATTCGAGAATTTAATATCAACTTCCGAAGCCTAACTAAACATTAATTAATTAAGTTATTTCGCAGCAACGAACATCACAAATTATTAAAATAAAGTTTCTAGTCCCAATGTCATTTCTACCTGTAGTCAAATAGTAATTGCTGTTTTTCCTGCTAATTATAGTATTAATGATATATTAGTCTCTAATATGCTTAAGAGTCCTCAAACCTAACGCAACAATGTATCGCGGAGACAAACATTTTTTTCTAGCTGAGCCTGGCAGACGCTGTTCTGCTCCGATATCTCTTTCTCCTTCCCTCTCTCTCTTTTCTCCGTCTCTCTCTCTTTCTCCGTGTCTCTCTTTTTCTCCGTGTCTCTCTCTCTTTCTCCGACTCTCTCTTTCTCCGTCTCTCTCTCTCTTTCTCCGTCTCTCTCTGTCTCCGTCTATCTATCTCCGTATTATTCACATTCAGTAGCAGATTCTGCACGTCGCTGAGCAGGTGCGTAATATAGAGAAACGCCATGGGCGAAATACATACCGTGTGTGAAATACATCTCTGTGTGAAATACATAGTGTGTAGCGGGTTGCGTAAAAAGTGTTGTCCGAAAAATTAAAAAAAAATTGGCGTGGACCACCCTTATCACTTAAGGGTATAAAAATAGATAACAACCTATTCTCAGACCTACTGAATATACATATACAATTTCATCAAAATCGATCAAGCCGTTTCGGAGGAGTATGGTAACTAAAACTGTGACACAAGAATTTTATATATATAAAGATTATTGGTTCACTTTTCAGTGTTGATCATTGAAGACCAAGATTCAACAGGTTGCTTAATGAAATACGCATTAGGATAGATTCTGCCTTGTCATAATGGATGATGCTTGAAATTTGAAATTACGAAATTAAATATTTTTATCTAACTTGAGGGTCAAAATGCACTTTGGATCCATAAAAAGTTAATAATAAATGAAAACAAAATTAACGTGTATAGATTCGCAGATCCATTAACATCAAGGGAATCATTGTTTTGGCAATAAACTCGTATCGTGAATAATAAAACGACTCTAGAGTATGAGATTTAGAGCTAATTCCAAAATAATCTGATATTTTGTTTCCACTACTGACATAAAAAAATATCTGTATTACCGTATTTGAATAAAATTAAAAGTTAAGTTACGCATCCCTTCACAATGAAAAGTAATTCTAAAATCACGAATATTTGTAGGAATGTAAGATTAATAATTGGTTTTACCGTCTGTTTGGAGACCTATTTCATCTCTGTTACCTCCTATTCTTCATCAATCAATATCGTTACTTTGTATAAAACTAAGTATACGTTTTGAAGTAAAATTCTTACCATATTTATAGGTATGTTTTCTTTATGATAAAGTCTATCTTAACGGTTAGCACGCCCCTTTACCCGACTTCGATTTAGAGGCACCTGTAAAGTTTCAGGGACACTATACCTCCTCCTCCTATACAACACCTCTCGGCTGGGTCAACATCAGAGCACCCCATCTGTCTCAGGTTGGAAGTAGCCCTTGGATCTATAATACCCGAGGTAACTCTCACACATGCAACTGGAGGTCCTGTCTCGGTGCTTGTACCTTTCCGCGGGAATAAAGGGCGCCGATAATAAAAGAATAAAGTTCCCGATTGTTGCTGTTGCTGTTCTCCTTAGACCCATAGCATAACACGTATCGATATATCATTACCTTGTAAGGCCAAGGGATAAAGTCGAGAGAAGGTTTATGGGTGGCATGAGCGGAACTGGAAAAGGAATGCTCTCAAGCCACAATCACTATTGAAAATATCCATGCGTTAAGTACAATTAGAACCCACAGTCTTGGGTATTGCGGTCTTGAGCGCACCTTCCCTCTAGATCCACAGCCACCGGATTGGCCACCTGGTTTATTTCAGCTCATTCACCACTCCAAGGGGCGACCCATAATTTAGCGCCAGTCCATATGAAATCCCGATCAGCCTGGGTGGAGTTTGAGGTGGACAAAGCCAAATGGCCGCAGGTGATTTCCTTGGTCTTCTCCTACTTTTCCTGCACTGTATTTCATCAACTTCATCTTCATTCTCGTTATTCGTTACATTACCTACCGTTCTTCAACATTATCGTCATATTACAACGACAATCCCTTGCGAAGAAGATGGTCTTGATGAAGTAATCCGACTTCGTAATTGGGCTATTTTCCATTTCCTCCCAATTCAAGACATGAGAAAAATCAAGATAATAGTGTTTGTAACGCGCAAGCTTTTGGAGATTTAACCATTGGCTCACCTTCGACATGGGCTGCAATTGCTGGGAAATTCCTATTTGCCGGTAAATTTTGACTCCTATAAGCAATCCCACAAGAATGGTCCCAAAAATTTCATCCTTTACTTGCGTTACCGACATAGCGAATATGAGATCTCTTGAGAACAGTTGTCAGAGAATTTATTTTAACGAGCATTTAGCCAGGTTTCTTTTAGGTTTTTTCCGTATATTTCGCACGCGTGTCATGGCCATAATGAATTTTCCGCATTTCGAAAATCCACGCACCTCTACCGGAATGGCACCTTGCAGCATTCTGTAAATTGAGAGGCCCCCCACCTAGGGAAGGCCAATCACTCACCCATCGAGCCACAGAATCAAACAAATACTACAACCATTGTGCTGGCGTTGCTCATCCGTGATCATTGGACAACCGGGACCAAAATAAACCCCGAGTGATGCACGGGGAATGAGAGCCTCCAGAGACTTTCCTGCTCGGGAAAGAAACCAGACGCAGCTCCCCGCCGCGCCGCGCCGCGCAGGGAGCACCTGTCCGTCGGCGCAAGAAGCAGCCGGTCGCCGCGCCGCGCCGTGCGGCCGCGCTTGGCGCTGGGCAGCGCGCAAAAACAGCGGGTGGATTCTCGGCCGCGTCTCTTGGGGCGCGGTGGAAGGGGATTACGGCTGTGGGGACACGCGCGGGACATTCTGACTTCATTGGGGTTAGCGTACGCAGTTGCGAATCGGAGACTGGAGCTTGGGGAGGTGTGATTCGATTGATTGACTGTTCGTGATTCCGGGCGCCTCAACCCAGAGAGGTCATTAGTCCCGTTAGTGTAGTGCGTGTTTTTTCAACGGGAGGTGGCGGTGATTTTTTCTCCGCTGGATGGCGAGAGCCGGCGCCGACCTGCCGTCGAAAAGCGGGGGATCCCCTCAACCAGGTATCTTCCACCAGCGGGGCATCGCCCCAGCCGGGACAAGCTCTAAGCTTCGATTGGTCTCCCGGTATGTGTGGTAGTGTAGTGCATGTTAGCGTAAGTGTGTGTGTGCGTGTAAGGGATGAGGATAGGACAAGGAAGGGGAAGGAAAGATCGCGCGCGGTGTTAGGGTACTGCTCCGGCATTCGCCTGCTGTTTATCGGAGAAACCACGGAAAACTACCGTTCAGAGCAGCCGACCGCTATAATTCTCCTCCAGACAGCGACTGAATTCGACCTAACTGACAAGGTAGTGTCGAAAATCCTACCGCCGTCAGGACTCGAACCTAGGATCTCCCAGTCAGAGGGACATCAGTTGATGCACTGAGCCACCTCTCCCGGTGTGTGATTCGAGAATCAACGATCGATCGGTGGTGAATTTTCCATTCCGGTAAAATGGGTGGGTTCGAGGCCAGATTAATGCTGCCCTGGATAGCCGAGGTCGCTAAGGCTGAAAGGCTCGAAGGGTCCCGGTTTCGAATCCCTGGGGTGTGGATGTTTGTGTGTGTGCTGTCCTTACGTGTTCCCCCTACAGTTTTAAAAAAATGGTTGCTATATGACCAAGATGTTGAAGAGCTACCTTAAGTTTAAAAAAAAGGCAATATTAATATCTTAACAGTATTACCCTTAAGTGTTGCCCCTAAGTATTGCCAAAATCTGGAACCACCTACTAATATTGAAATAACCCAAATCATAGTGAAAATAAAACTGTAACTTTTCACAAATTCCATGTTTTTAAATAACAATAAAACCATTGTGGCGATTATTTATTATATTCGTATTAATTAAAAAATAAGTTTAGAATATTCAACTAATAAATACAATATTTACATCGTAATGCATTTTAAAATCATTTTATAGGTCTTTCGTTAAACAAATTTATTGTGTTCTTTAAAATCTGATTTTTTTTATTTTGTGTATCGGGAGCAAATAAAAAATAGGTAAAAAGAATTTTAATTAACTATCAGTCTGTGGTTTCGTTTGCGACTTGAGAGCCAAAGGAAAAAGAAGAATGGTTGGATTGCAATCGGATGAAGAGATTTTTGAGATGGTGGCGGATGCGTTACGTTGAAAGTTCATTGGTGATTGAAGTTGTCTCTTACAAGTTTACAGCTGCACATGTATGTTACAAGACACTGCTGCAACTGTATGTTTAACAAAACAATTGAGAGACATTTTATGGCTTGGACGGAGTCACTTTTCAGGAAGAAAGATAATAGCGATGAAAACTAGTAGGCACAAGCACTGTGTTAAGAGTTATTCCTTGTAACTATGCAGGAGGCAACAGTTCGAAGGTAGGGAGCGTCCAGTGTCGAAGAGGAGACCCAGGAAGTTCAAAATGATCTGAAGAATTGTGATTGTCAAAATAAATAGGCAGTAATAAAGACCGAGAGGATAGAGGACAATGGGACAGCCTGTGGACGCCAACCGAGCCATGCGGAACACAGTCAAATAAGGAAACTACGGGTTTTAGCCATCCCATTTGTCACATTTCCTCAGTAATTTTCAGGTCATTATTTAACTGGGTCGAGAACGTACCGAACATGATTCCAGCAGGATTTCTTACGATGGATAAACGGCATGCTTTTCAAGTTCTTCGCGTTCAGTGATTCCCGTTTAAATATCCGTTATATTTCTATTCCCCCGTCTAATTCTACATCGTCCCGAGGTCCTTAAGCTTCGTTATAGGCTCAGGAGCACGCAGTGGCCACGTGCACCGGCTACAATCCGCTTCGGGGGCGGTGGCGTCGCGGGTTGACGGAGTAAGGCGGGGTGCGGGCGGCACGGGCTGGATGGGGCGCTGGGCGGGGCTTAGCGGGGCGCAGGGCAGGTTGCAGGGCAGCAGGGCGCGCGGGGCCGTGGCACGCGCCGCTGCGGTCGCCGGGCCAGCGCTGCCGCCCCCACTGCCGCCACCGCCGTCAGCCTCGGCGCGGCCTCGCTTCACCGCCCCAGCTCCCAGCTCTCAACCCCCATCTCCCAACTTGCACCTCCCAACTTGCACCTCCCAACTTGCACCTCCCAACTTGCACCTCCCAAAGTGCACCTCCCAACTTGCACCTCCCAACTTGCACCTCCCAACTTGCACCTCCCAACTTGCAGCTCCCAACTCTCAGCTCCCAACTCTCAGCTCCCAACTCTCAGCTCCCAACTCTCAGCTCCCAACTCTCAGCTCCCAACTCTCAGCTCCCAACTTTCAGCTCCCAACTCTCAACTCCCCAACTCCCATCCCCCAACTCCCATCCCCCAACTCCCATCTACCAACACCCATCTACCAACTCTCATCCCCAACTCCCATCCCCCAACTCCCATCCCCCAACTCCCTTCCCCCAACTCTCATTCCCCATATCGCATCCCCAACTCCTATCCTCTTCACGATATCCTCCAAACGTTACCCGAACAGGGAAATGTAAAACGAGCTGTTGCGCGCGATCAGATTATACCTACACAAAATATATTCACCCACACACATGCATGCACCCACGCACTTACACAGACACACACACGTGCGTGCACGCATGCTTGCTCATTTGCACTCATACACATGCATAAATACACACTCTGTACTATCACACTCTGTACAAACAGTGAGGAGGTGGTTGGTTGAATATTGGACAGCAGTGATGGAGGTTAGAAGTAATGTTGGAGAAGGTGGTGATTAGATATTAGAATTGCTCTTAGATTGGATCAGGTAAGAAAAAACCGAGAGGCTGCGACAAGAACTGCGGTATTTCGTTTTTTGGTCTTTTTATACGTTTCATAGAATGAGTTGATGCCAACACCATATTACCCAAAACAATCTTGGTAAAAAAGTCAAATGATCACAAATATTCTAGGTAATGAAAAGTTGAGAAGTAAATGTATTTGTTAACTAATAAACATGGATTACTACTGGTTTTCATTGCTGTGATTTCCGAATTAAGCAGTGATGCAATAAAAATTAGTATATACGGTAGTTGCGAATGACGCAAAGTCATTCGCAATGTTTGCATAACACTAATATATTGCCAATTTTGTCAAGATATTTGGTGATTTTCATTCTTGGGAAAATGTCCTTAAAGAATATTGGGAAGAAGTAATTTTATATTGAATGACAATGCTTACTATTGTAGCAAACTAGAAAGAGAAAATGTTCTGCAAATCGCACGCATGATATTACAAATTCACTGTTATATTTTAAGTAAATATTAATGTCGTTTCTTCAAATATACCTTACGATTTTTAAAGTGGCACAAAATCCGGTGAGGTATCATGATGTGCGACATTTAATTTTCCAAAATGAGTTACTCTTGAGGCATATACTCTTGAGGAATATACTCTTGAGGCATTGTAAGGTAATTGAATCGATAAGAATATTTGTCTTCCGTGATCGCGTGTGGTAGTTCATGCTTTACTGCGAGAACAGTGAAAGCCGTCCGAGCCGTCAATATTAGTCAGGAACCAAAACAGATACACTAGTGATACACTGTTGTGCTGCAACGAAAATCACTTACAATTCCACGTTAATTGATGTCTTTGTTGGATCTAAAACCTTTGATAGGTGTCCATACGCCCTACTTCGACATGAACTGCAATGTCGTGAGTTCGCCCTCCGTGAACGACGTAACGAAGTTACGTTATCTATTACTTCCGTTTTTCCCAGCAAATACAGCATATGGTTAGTGCAGAGATTCCCGTAGAATTAAATATTGCTGGACAATTGGAAATAATATTTTACAAACGATAAACACTACAAGGGCAGGACTAAGGTTTTTCAGTCCTTCGAAAATCCACATTATCTGGGAAAACGTTAATATTAATCTCGTTCTTCCCTGGGGCAGTGATGAATATTGATAAGATCCAACTTGCTAGGTAGAAGCAAATTACTGATACTTAATTGAGATTTCTAAGAAATGGAAGTCGTGCTACTGAAACACTTGATTATATTTCATGGTGGAACATGGCACAATTTATACCAGGGAGTTACTGACAATAATTTTCTTGTCTGGTTCATATGTTTACTTTAGTGTACTTCAGACTGAGAATATGTAAAGAGTGGGATTTGAGGGAAGAACAATGTTAGAGAAACAGAAAGTAGAGATCCATATACCAAATAATTTGTGATTGGTAATGTGTGCATCCAGCAAACCTGCATATAATTAGTGTTTATGCATTCTGTAATTAGTGTTTGTACGTCTAACTGTGTTGTTAATGCATTTAGCCCTGATGGTGGAGAAATAAAACTCCGAGACGTCGGCAAACTGATATAAAATTTTCATTTATGGACCAATACCCATGAACTACTCGATGGATTCCGCTACAGATGGTCGTGAAATACAGTAGAAACTAGAGATGCTGTAACAGTACATTTTTTCGGCGTTATTTCTAAAATTTCAATTTTTGAAACTTTAGAGACGTAAACGAAAATGAAACCTACACCATTATTTTTAGCATACCTTATTATATCCATGAAAAAAAAAATTAAAAATTTGGAGCGGAATTTGAGAAAAGAATTTCTTTTTTAAATTGCGTGTATTTCAAGCGCAAATTTCGCGGAAACTACTACTACGGAAAAAATGTTCACGAGGTATTTCAAAGAGCTATTTTTTAGAACAGAATGTGTTTAAGGCAAAAATCACTGTTTTTAATTTTGAAGCTTCGAAATGTTAACTTTGCAATTTTCGAAAATATGGAGTGTTTACTGGAAATGAGACGAGCACAATTCTTTTACCGTTTTTTGATACGAATACGTACGAAGAGAAAATTTAAACAAAAAATTTAATGCTATTTTTTTAGAAAAAAATCTTTAACAATTTTAAAAATAGCCTATATTTCATGCAATATTACTATGAAAACTTCCGGTCTTCCCGGTCAGAGGCACTGCAGTGACATCAGTTGATACCCTGAGCCACCTCTCCTGGCCCGAGCCGTCATGCAAGTCGACATGATCTCACGTTCCAGCTCGGGTCGTGACTTCGGCCACCTCTTGGGATATTCGTAAAATACACTACAACCACGGAACCACACCTTACCTTAGCAGTAGACGCGCCCGGAAACACCATAAATCAGTCGAGTGCAAAAGAGGATGTGAAAACTCTGAAAGAAAGGTCTTTGAATTCTGATATATTCTAAAATCGTTGTGAAAAAGTGATTCAAATCACGTAAAAGAGATGTATATTTGGGCGAAAGTGTTCTAATTCTATCAACCCAATATGGAAAAGATGTTGTGTGAATAATGATTTTTGACAGAAACTTGTAATGCTATGCCTGTGCCTGGCTTACTGCCACCATGAAATTGGATAGAGTAAATTTAAGTAAAAAATGCTAAAAAACATAATTTATATAATTGGGAAATTTATGTGAAATATTATGGGAAAATATTGGTGTTTGAAAGAGGAAAACCAGGAATTAGTTAGAGAGACAGAGGGAGAGAGAGAAAAAGGAGTGAGGGAGAAAGGGAGAGAGAAGAAGGCGAAGGAAATGGAAAGTCTGTGAGAAGATTGACTTGGGGTAGAGAAAGTGAGAATAGAGAACGACTGAAGAGGTGAGGAGGGAGGAAGGAGTTGAGAGAGTGACACTCACTCAAACTGACAGGCAGACTGACTGAATGAAGAACAGAAGACAGACAGACATACGGACTGAAAATGTGAGAGAATGTATTAAAAATGAATCTCCTTAAAAAAAGAATATGCTTTCAAAGTTTATCAAATAAATGCATAAATACGAATGCTAATTCGAAGACAGTCGAACTTCCTGAGAAAATGTTAGTCTCGTAGGACAAATATTGTAAATGAGTGTGTATCAAATTATTCAGTAAGCACTGGTTTAAAAGAGCATATGAACGAGAGGGGGCTACGATTTAAGAAAGAGGTCTGGAATTAAATAGAAAACAAACAGATTGCTGACATACATAACATGGATCACATTATATAAGAACGAAGCGTTCCGCATAATAATCTGCGTTCCGATTAATAATTATGTAATTACCTAATAATTATATGGTAATTTCGCATGTTCTCATTATTTGGATTATTAATTTTCAGAATGTTAATGTGGGAGCCAAAATGTTGGACTTCCATCGGAGTTCTCACGTCTTCATTATGTTTTAACGTCATACGGACTTGGCGGCTAAACTGCGAAGTATGACGCAGCGATAACACACGAACACAGCGATCGTGCTGCCGAGAGGGAGCCGCCGGACAGACGCGGCGCGAGAGGTAGGTGAACTCGCGGGACAAGGAACTCGTCATGGGACAGGCCGGGGCGGCGACGGGATCGGGCACGGCCAGTGCAACGCGATCGGAGCGTTCAATCTCGCAATGGCCACACGGAAGGAATGCGGTCGGCTAAACCGAATCATTACAGCTCTCAATCCAGGGGCCCCTGCCCGCCGCCACCCCCCGCTGATCACAGAGGCGGCGTGGTCACGATCGCTGCAATCAAGCCGCCTCCGAAGCTGCCTCCGCCTCCTCCACCACCCCCGCCTGGACACCCTCCCTTCCCCACAATGGCCCGTGTTCCTCCTGCAACGCCACTATCCCCGCCTCCGCCACCCTCTCTCCACCCGGTCACCCTTCCTTCGCCCATCTTACTCCTTCCCCGCCACTAATCCGGCCTCCGTCTCCCCGCCCTCCGCTCGGATATCCTTACCCAAAATGGTCTATGTTCCTTCTGCCACGCCACTATCCCCGCCTCCGCCACCCTCTCTCCGCCCGGTCACCCTTCACCCATTTTCCTCCTTCCCCGCCACTAATCCGGCTTTCGTCTCCCCGCCCCCGCTCGGATACCCTTCCTTGCCCAAAATGGTCCATGTTCCGTCTGCCACCCCACTATCCCCGCCCTCGCCACCCTCCCCCGACCGAAATCTCGTCCTTCCCCAATGTGTCAATCCGCCTCAACAACTATTCCCGCCTCCGCTGACCTCCCCCGGCTTGACACCCTTCCTTTCCCATACTGGCTCATCATCCTCCCATCATGCCCCTATCACCGGCTGCGTCACCGTGCCCCTGCTCTTCACATATCTATCTTCCCCCTCCACCTTTCTGTTCCCCTTCCTCCCCTGCCCTACTCCCGCTTTTCCTACCCTACCCTTCTCTTTCCGTTCCCGTTTCCTTTCCCGCCTTACCCGACCAGACACACTATTATCGCCTCTCTTTACCCACCCTTCCTCCTGTGCCGCCATACACCCTCCTCTCCTCCACGGCTTGTCTTCCCCACTCCTGTGTCTCCACTCCTCCACCTCTGCCCCATCCCTCCTTGATACTCTACTTTCCCCGTCTCGCTCTACAGACTCATTTTCCTTTTTCCCTGTCCTCTCAGCCCCACTACCTTGTGGTTTCCATTTCCCCAACTTGCTAGCTATGTATTATACTAAACAATTAATTTCATTAAGGCTTCGAATTGGTTTGTCCATTACAGAATGGACTCCGCGGTGAAGATAATTAAGGTTTGATTGGTAAATTCTTTTCTATTTAGACTTTCAAATAGTAATAACATGGTAGCAAGTTGAGAGGCACTTATTTATAATTCCTTTTAATCTATTTCCAGCTCTCATAACAGCGCAGTTGCTTTGCTCGCGAAATAAAGGTGATGGCGTGGCAGAGGAGATGGGTGCCGGTGTAATGAGATTCGGATAAATTTAAGATATGTTCCAAACTTTGCTTGTTTTTTCAAGTGATTACAAATGTACTAATTGTGATAAAGGAAGAGCCATTAACAATCGCTAACATAAATCAGAAGATGAACAACGAACGCGCTACTTATCGGCTCGCGCGACTTTGAGAAACAGAAATGCAAGTACAAAGTAAAAATGTTGGCGGAGATGATTCGAAAGTCTAAGATTTATGAAATAACATCTCCATTAATGATTTTCTGGAGGTGGATGACTCACGATAAATAAATGAAATTTTCGAGACAATTGTCTAGTTAGTATGAGTTTCCGTTGCTCATTGGTCAGCAAAAATACTAATAGTGAAGATTCATAAGTGCTAAATGTGTAACTATTATTACCATTAATAATTAAGCTTCTATTTAAGGTTTAAGTATATTCTGAGAATGGAAGAGCTGAGTCGACCCGAGTAGCCTCAAATGGTTTAGGTCGGAGCATCTTCATTTCGTAAACTCTAAGGGACGCAAGTTCGGATCAAGAATCTGGTATTGGCGTTGGCTTGTTTATTGTGGCTTGATGAGACTCTTCTGATCACTGTAAATCACATTCGAACCCTCTTCCTTTCATTTCGTCATACACGTTTTATTTATTATGGAACAAAGAATTCCTACGGGCTACGATGAAACGGAACAATAAACAAGCTGGTTTCCCACCTATAAACCGTGAAAGTGTCTAGGGGTACCCAAAGACTAACTCCAAAAATAAGATTCACTGTTGGAGAAGGGCTACCTCGGAAGTGGGAGGGAGTGTACACGGAGATCCCTCCCGTAACAAGTAGTGCCATGGATAGTTACATGCATCATGTGTGATACACGAGATGCGGATCAAAAATACCTAGGGAAGGTAAAGCGACCTTAAATACACAAATAATTATACTTTAATTCTTTGAACAGCTCGGTTGCCTTGCAGTGTAGTAACTGATAAGAGAACATTTGTTGACTATTGCATCAATTTCTTTGAAAGGGATGTGTACGTATGTGTAGTATGTGTATGTGTAGTGTACACATGTGTAGTGTGTGTACGTGTAAGTGTAGTGTGTGTATGTGTAGGGATGTGTATGTGTGTGTATGTGTAGGGACAACGATGAGGAAGGAAAAGTAGCGCCCGGTTCGTTGCCTGTTGTTAAGGCACTATTCCGGTCTTCGCCTAGTTCGATCGCATAAACCACAGAAAATATCGAAGAGCAGCTAAACGCTACAATGCTTCTCCAGATAGCGAATGAATTCGACCTGGCTTGTTACTACGGAAATCTTACCATCGTCGGAACTCGAGCCCTAGGATCTCCCGGTCAGAGACATCAGTGGTAACAGTTGTAACTCTTACTACCTCAGCCTCCCAGATATTAATGAATTATTTATCTCTTTTTTTGCATTCCAAAAACTTCCATGGGTTTTGAATTGATGTCCAACTAACAATGAGAATGGAAACTGGTTGGGGAAGGAACGATCAGGGTCAGCTGTGGCTTATTCTACATTATGTTGATCCGGAATTCGCCTGTAGTTTAACTGCAGAACCCCTGGAAACAACTGATTAGAGAACCCAGTCGCGAGAAATCTCATCCAAGCAGTAATGAGCCTCAACTTATACTATTTCGCTGGTGTCCAAAATATGCCACTGGCAGAAGTCGGAACATTGGTCTTCTCTTAATTCTTGAATTCACGACCACTTTATTAATTCTAGGAATGTTTCATGGCCATGTTGTCCAAAAACCATCAAACATTCCTAGAATTGGTCCTCTCAGACTTCAAAGCTCCAACAGTGAGCTTACAATTATACACACTCTAACACCGGTACTTTATAAGCTAAATTAAACATATTGTATTAAATAAAAGTTATTTAAAGTTAAATAAAGTAGAACTTTCGATTTGTTTCTAAATATTACCAACGTAAAGAAAACAAGTTTCACAAAACACTTGGGAATTTCATAGTTAAGGTTAATTCCGATAAAGTGGATCTCGATACATTTAAATACTGCTGTCAAATTTGTACGCCGATAGGTGCTACTTGCAAAGTTTGTATCTATAGTCGGTACGTCCTACTAGTCGTTTTATGTCTCGGGACATTCTTTATTTACACCATGGTCAGCGCTTTAGCTGAACGTTCTCTACCGCAAAAACATCTCGGAGGTCACAGCGAATGTGGTTGGAGCGTGGTTCTTTGTGCCCTCTGGGATGGAAGCTAGAGCGACATCAATGCTGTCGACGGCACGTCTCGCAACTTTCCGTCAAGTGGAAAGACGTCTCGAGCGTTAATAATGGACTGCCATCGATCGGCTGAAAGAAGAGGTCTGAGCAGTGATTTGAAAATTCAGTAGGCAACTAGCTTCTGAGAGAGGAAATAATTCAGATTGTCTCTTGGGATAATGCACCGAACGGAACAGAGAAAATAAGAAATCTGAGGAAGAGGAACGCAGTTACTATCAGAGGAAAATGAGGCAGTGAATTAATTATTTTTGAAGGTACAAAATACATCAATAGCAACACACTTAAATTTCTATGTTCTTTCCAAATGAACATATGGGACGACAAAATTAATAGATTCGTTTTAGCTCGTACTATAGCCTGCAGTATCAAGGTCTTGGAACAACAAAATTGGCTGTTCTGATTCGGCACTTGTGAGTACTGGGGACTCTTTCTTCCCCGTCCCATGACATCAACTGTGTCATAAAGAATGACGCACTCAATAAGATAGTCGTAACATAATATATTATTAATTGGGAATTAACATAATAAGAAAATGTGCGTTTTCTTGTCGAAATCGAAACTATTTCATTATTTTTGTAATATTCCAGTCGTCTTGGATTTTTAAAGAAATCTTTGCAATATCTCATTTGACCAGAGGCTGTGTAAATGTATGCGCCGTATATTCAAAATTACTAATATAGATTTCTACATTTTCTCTAATTACAATATTTACAAACAATTGAAAAATATTCCTTTTGAAGATGTCATCATTAAAAAGATGAGAGAAAATCATTTTGAGAAGCAGAAAAATCAGTGAGAACTTTACTTCGAAATGTTGATGACATTCAATGACTCGTGGAAACAATTTCCTATTTTATTTCACCATATTTTTTCAGTTCTCATTTTGACCACTTCAGTCTACAGCAACTTCAGAGAATACTCAGTCTACGGCAACTTCAGAAAATATGTAAGAATGGAGGAAATGTTTAAAGAAATGGGGAAAATGTTAAAAAAATATAGATTTCTGTAGGATCCAGGAAAAACACAGATGTCAACGACAACATAGTTTTTTATTCGAACAAAGACAATTTCCATACATGCAGTAATCTCTTCAGCAACCACACGAATATCCAAGATAGATATAGATATAATTTTTATTCTACAATTGGGCTGATGTTTCCCGGTGGCAGAATACAGAAACATAAAAATACATTTACAATTACAAAACACAATTAACAATAAAAACAATATATATATATATATATATATATATATATATATATAAATCATATATCTGAGCCGAGTTACAGTTATACCAAGATGAACGCAGTTTTCCGTAAGTACACGAGTAAGTTCAAATCCAAACTGCCGGGTCAAAACTGTAGGCTAATCGTAATCACACACTTTATCACTCAGCAAACGTCGTACGAACTGTCTCTCCGGTGGCGGCGCCCGTTTTTATCCCTACTCGTTGCGTAGCGTTGCTTCTTAGCTGTCACTTCGCTTGCTGGCCATTGGCCGGCAATTGGCGGTCTTCCATTGGCCGGCTCCTCCGCCGGTTCGCCGCCCCAATAACACTTGGCACTGCAGCTGCGCGCCGTTGTTTAGGCATGTTATTCGAATCGACGCATATCGTAGCAACAACTTCTATATTTGTTTCAATTTCCTTTTCTGAATTCATATACAATTTAAAAAATGTAAACGATTTATTTACAAATCAATCCACTAGTACTTCTTTTTTTGTTATGAAGTTTGAATATTAACCCAGAGACAAGGTTTAAAATATTATCTATCTTTTCTACGTCAACTGTTGCAATTATTAAACAAATGCTCAAGAAATATACGAGTACAATTTCAAAGATTAAAATTATTCTTTTAAATATTTTTTCAGAAAATACATTTTCAAAGGGAGTGTGGCATCCGTAACACCCTCATGCCAATTCCGTAAGTTCCGGCGGCGACGACGCGATAGCATCAGTGAGGTTGGGATCAGCTTCTGGGCGTGCTGTAGCCCGCTAGGGACGTGCCTGCCCCGAGCAAGGGCTTGAAGAGGGGGTCGCGGGGCGGAAGGAGGAAAGGCGGGGGAGGAAACGATGCCGTCACACCACTTGTTGCGCCCGGCGCGCGAGCTGGCATTCGCCTCCGCATCGCGCCCCGGCCCGCCCTGCCCCACACAGGCCCTGCCCAGCGGAGGGTGAAGCGAGCGTTTTGAGGGCGCGCTCTCAACCGATGTTGGGTTGGCGGAAGGAAGTTCTAGGCAACGAACTCTCGGGGACCCACAGTTTTACCTTAAGACTTTACTGATATGATATAGATTTCGTGTGACGATGTTTGTATCGGATTACATTGTCATGTATGTTAGAGATAAGAAGGTTGTTGATTCTTATGATGGAATAAATCAGACACGCATTGAAAGACACACCTCTTTTTATGTAGTATCGGCTTCCACGCAGTAATGATAATTTCACGCAGTAAGGATCACAACATTCACACATTTTCCAAGCGAAGGAATATTGGTTTCGGACGCGTTATCTACACTGATCAATATTTCCATAAGTGTTGTGAGTGCTATTTCCCGGTAGGAGGTTGTGTTCCTCCTCCGCTGCAATAAGAGATGCAGCGCGGACCTTTCGCCAGTTTGCGGAGATTTTCCATTCCAGATATCTCACCCTGCGAGGTACCGCCCCATCCAGGACAATCTCTATGTTCCCCATTGGAATTCTAGTACTTGCGATGGCGTAGGGCATGAGAGTATTTGTATTTGGTGGAAGAGGAAATGCATATGAAACAGGGATGATCACGCAGGGTCCGTGGGCCGTTTTTTTATTTACAGATCTGGCACTCGAATTATGTTGCTTGGAGAAACCTTGGGAAAACTTTCAGAGCAAAAGTTCTCCGTGACTAAATTTGACCCAGGTATCTACCTTGTTCTGAAAATTGCAACCGTCGTGTTCAATTCTAAACAATCTATATATTCTCATTTTTTTACAATTATCCACTAGAACTTCTACGAGGAAGTGTGGATTCAAGTCGCTTTCACGGTATGGACATTGCGATGTATTTATTTAATATAATGTCCATTATCAGACCATGTTGGACTCTGGAATTAAAGGTTTCGTTGAATGGGCGATGATGGTTTTAGTGTAGACATGAGTTATGTAAATAATGATGTAGCAACGAGAGAATGGGAGGCAAGAAAATGCAAGTACCACAACAAAACGTTCCGCGAAACGCAACTCCTTCACCAACTCCTTCACATAGATCACCCCGAATGTGAACCGCGGTACACAGGGGTGGACTGTGAGCGATCCTACCATAACACCATGGTTCGTCCCTAACATAGCAACAGTATATGTCAGTGGTGTCAAGGCTTTGATCTACTGGTGGCAGTGGCACACTTCGTGTCTCCGTAGCATGCCACGAGCTTCTCTTCGCAACTAACGTCGGGAATGGGAACTATTACGAGTATTAAAGTAACGTAAATCTAATGCAGCTTTAGAATCTAAGGGGTCACCGCCAGGACGACGCCCTCTCTCGTCTGCAGCAAAGGTCGACGCTGTTGGTCTGCTTTGTAAGTTAGAAATCAAATAAACACATATACCAGTGTTGTCAAGGTCGATGTCACGAGCGGGAGTCCGTGGCACGAGTGCCACGATGAAATCGCCCCTTCACGCAGTTCGTCACCCCGACCCCAGAGACAACGCCATCCCTATTGTAAAAACGGCGGGATTACTAATAGTTTCCTTTCCCAACGCTGGTTGCCCGGAGTAGCTCGTGGGATACTACAAAGCCACCACGCGTGCCACTGCCACCAGCAGAAGACGTTGACACCACTGGTTTAAGTCCTTACAAGCTTTGGGCCAAAAGGCATAACATCGCGACAACGGAGACCGCGTGTATGGGACGCTCCCAGCCATCCTCCGGTTCCGGATCGTCCGAGGCCACGCACGGCCGCAAACCGGTTTGCACGCAAGGCTGGCGCCGCGCCGCGCCGCGCCGCGCCGGGGCGCGCCCGCCGACGACGCGCCACCTCCCCGAACTGCCGCGTCAGGCGCCCTGCGGAGGGTCCCGGGGCGCCGCACAATGCACAGGCCCGTATTCGTCCTCCGGCAAGATAGACTCGAGAAACGAATCGCATTGTGCGCCTTCGGAGCGCTCCGCGACCGCCACAACTCCCGGACGTCTCGCGCGAAACGCCGATATCTGTTGACTGATGACGCTAAGAGAGACAGCTCCTCGTAATTCATTTGTCACGATGACACTGTACATGTGCTCCTTATCCTGCGGGAGAGAGAGTGTGAATACTGACTGATGAATTTGGCAAAAAATTAAAGATGGTAAAAGGTGGTGATTAAAGATTGTAAAGAAATTTGGCAAAAAATTAAAGATTGGTAAAAGGTGGTGATTAAAGATTGTAAAGATGTTTATGACATTCATTGAGAATGGTGACATAAACACAATACTGCGGCTGAATGCTTTACCTAATTGTGATAGTGAACTTTTAAAACAATGCAATCTTCATTGAAGTTATTTGTGTGACTTACTTTATATTATTATTTAATAATTGATTAATGTACTTAATAATTAAACTAATTTTTACATTTAACTTTACAAAAATGATGGCTATGTACTCTTCATTGAAGTTATTTTTGTATCTTAATTGCCAAATTATTTGTTTTTATTCACTTCATAGTGGCATCAT